>QANZ01044994.1:139888-161747 GCA_003254925.1 Chamaecrista fasciculata | reverse complement strand
TGAATTAAAAAATTAAAAAAGAAAAAAAAATCACCACTCTCTCTCCCCACTCACTCCCCCCACTTCTTTAAAAAAATGAATTAAAAAATGCAAAAAATAATTAAAAATTAAAAATTTTCACCATTCTCTCTCCACTCACTCTCCCATATGAGGTAATTTCAAATTGATCCTAAATATTTTATTTATTTTAGATGAGTCTTACATATTTGTATAATTTCTCAAATTGGTTCCAAACTTACTCTTTTATCAATATAAAAATTTAATATAATCTTCAACTTTAAATCAATTCAAATGTTACATGCATACGGGCACGCCAAGCCCCTAGTATATATATATATATATGTTTAAGGTCAATCAATTGGGTTTTTTTTATTTAAATAATATGCTAAAATATATTATGTATCCCAATACCCAACAAATTTTCTTATTTCCCCAAATGGCGCCCTAGAGACATAATTTCATTATTTAAATTTCAATATTTAAATTTCCCCAAATGGCGCCCTACAGACATAATTTCAATACCCAACACACGATTTAAATATTTAAATTTTTCTGCAAAATCACGCCCTACAGACATAATTTCAATACTGACATTATCATGTTAGTACTGAAATCGTGCTCCTCAGGCACGATTATTATGAAATATTAAAAGGCAAAAAAAATAGTGGAAGGAGTTAAGTAACTTCCCACTATTTGGATGACAAAAAAAAACTTTCCAACTACTTCAAATAAAAAATTTATTATTAAAAGAATATAAAAATAATAATATATTATAAAAAGTTAAATTTTATTATAAATATAATAAAATATTGTTTTAATTTTAAAATTTTAATGATATTAAATTTAAATTGAATCCCTATGAATATATGTCGAAGCAAGTGAATCCCTATATATCTATATACTATTATACTATTATATATGTCTGAGGCCTCTAATTAAAGTATAACGTAAAATAAATATCTACAAATAATATTTTTAAATATATATAAAAAAGCAAGAAAGAATAAATAACTCTCATGTAACCATGTCTTCCATGAATCTCAACTCCCAAGAGTTAAGTTTAATTTCAAAACTCTTATCCCCTCAGACTCCCATGTAACCCACCCCACGTCTTTGCTTTTTCAATTCATGAGAGTATATATATATATATATATATATATATATATTATTTGATCTTCAATTCTTTTTAAATAATTTTAAATTTTAAAATTATTTCTACGCAATACTATTTTTAATGATTTTATTATTTCAAAAAAATTAAAATTATTTTTATTTTTATATAATTTTATATTTATAGTAATTATAAATATTACATAAATAGAGCACGTAAAGCCCTTCGTATTCCAGTATTCATTCCCATATTTCCTTACTGTTATAATACTACATATTACGTATAAGTTTAATTAGTGGCCATGCTTTTGTTTTGGGTATATATATATAACACTTAATTGAGAGTATCAAAATTATTTCTGTATGGGTGTTTGTAGTCCAGGTGTATCATCAGAACTCCTAACCTCAAAACTATGCAACACTTCTTTTATTAGCATGATGGACTTATTATTTGTTTTCTTAAATTTTACACTTTCAACAATTTGATCTTTCAATAGAAAAAAATAGAGACGCTCAATATAAAAGTAAGAAAATATAGCTTCATTCTCGTGATTTAGAAATTTTGAATTAAATCAAATTTAAATTTGAATTAAATTCAATAAAGCGATATTTGATTAGTTCAAATTCAAATTTAAATAGTATTAAATATTAGATATTTAATGAAATAAAATAAATCAAGATTCTTTTTAAAAGTCAGATTAAATAAAATAATAAAATAAAAAATATAAATAAAACTTTGATTTTTATAGCACACTTCCAATAGCCAAAGCTCTAGTACTCCATCTCTCCACTTATTCTTAACTCTCATCTTTCATAAAAAAAATTTGTTTTTCTTATCTTCTCTTCCTTTTCTCAATTCTCACTGGATTTCATATTATTTTTTTTAAAAAACTTCATGTGTATTTCATTTTTTTTTTCTGGATAATTTAGTATCTTAACAAATTTCATTATATGTATAAATATAATTACTAAATCATCAATTAGACTTTTTTATATACATATGGAGAGAGATTTGAAGTTTGGAAAATTAGTCGAATTGATTATATATATATATATATGATTGTGTTGTGCATAAAATTTCTTTTTTGTCTCAGTTATATCAAACTTAATTATTTAATTTATAGGTGCTTCCTTCTCATATATATATATATATAAACATAAAATGTGAAAGAGATTAGTAAAAAAAGAAGAAAAAGATGAGGAAGATGATAAGAAAATGAATTGGGCAGACAAAAACTCCAATATTGGAGAATTAATCCTACAAAGACTAAGATTAAGTGATTTTAATTTCTAAAAATAATTTTTTTCCAAATATGTAAATATTAATTAAATATTGTAAATATTATATATATATATAATTATAAATTATTTTAAATATGTTCTATAATATATCTTATATTATATGGCTCCACCCCTTTCTGGTCGTCCATATTTAAAACTATAGTCTATGAAATTAAAAATAAGAGAAAATTTACTATTTGGTCTCTCTTTCTTTACTAAGTTAACAATTTAGTCCCTTATTTATTCTACATACATATTTGCGTGCCCGTTAGGACACGCAAAGCCCCTAGTATAACTATATTTATATGTAACTATGTAAAGTGAATTTACAAATTTGATAGATAGGAATTAGGAACTCCCTAGGTAGAAGATATATACGTAACAGTATGCCAATTGAAATTGAATCAAGAATACATATAACACGTTATGAGGTATGCATAACCAACAAAAACATCAGTATCTAATATTGTATCATCAACAAAAAAACACGTTATGAACGCATAACCAACATGTTAATAGTACGCCAATTGAAATTGAAAGGAATTGGAATATTGTATCATA
This sequence comes from Chamaecrista fasciculata, assembly GCA_003254925.1. Lineage (NCBI taxonomy): Eukaryota > Viridiplantae > Streptophyta > Magnoliopsida > Fabales > Fabaceae > Chamaecrista > Chamaecrista fasciculata. Next base: position 158,795 of record QANZ01044994.1, on the reverse strand, counting down.
AGTATCTAATATTGAAATATTGTATCATCAGTATAATATTGCAGTATCAAATCATGAAAGGTAAAATGGAAGACAAACCGACTTCAGTATTGGAAGGTAGGGCATCTCAAGACATGAAAGACCAATGCCGCTTTCCTTTACAGCGTTGAGACACATCAGACACTCGGCGCCTAACAGAGGGTGAACATGGACGTTGTGAACTCTGATTAAATCGTCAGAATCAAACTCCTGGCGACATCCAAAGCAGTAGCGACTACTAGATCTAAGCAGATGAATCGCCTGGTAAACTAGAGGAAGGAAATTGATATATTTGGCACTCAATAATCTCTAATATATAGCTTCTGTGGCAGAAATCCACCTAATCATCGGTTCAATTGGCAATTGGTTAATTGTATGTGGCAGCAACAACTAGAAGGATAATCTCCCTAAGCAAGCTTATTGATATTCATCTTCAATTGACATGTTTGTGTTGCGTCACTTGTGTGTTTTGAACTTTATTTTAGATCAAATAAATCACAATAGTATCATCTAATGATTTACTTTTTGTTTTTTATGTTAAAATTCACCAACGAAACTCTATAGAATTATTTACAAATATCTTATATTAAACTAATAAAATATCTAAGAAAAAAATAATATTATATAAATAAAATATAAAAAGTAGAGATATTATTATAAGTAAAATAATAACATAGTAAAATAGGGAAACGTGGTGAAAAATCTGGAAATGTAAGCCACCGCCTGGACCCTATATATACGCGTGGTGTTCTCATTTTAGTTGTATAATAAAATTAATTTTAGTTTAATCTCATTACAAGCTTCCAATTATTAACAAGTGGTATGAGAGCATTTTTTTTTTCGGTTAAGTATCAGAGCATTTTTTACGAGTGGTATCAGAGCATATTCTACAAATGGTATCAAGAGTCTAACACATAGCTTCAAATTCATTTATTCACTTTAAACGATAGAGATGCGACTAATTTTACTTGTTTGACCGTAAAACAAATTATCTACTTTTGGGATTCAATTTGATCTCATTTATTAGTGATCTCAAAATGCTTGTAAAAAAAAACTCGAAGATCTAAATTCGTTATATTTGAACTTGAAATAAAAGAGATATGATCACATAAAGTGTTTTTTGGACCAATGTGCAACATTATAAAAACATATAGAACTAATATAAAATAAAAGAAAGATAAGGGATCGATTTAAAACTTACTCCGGACCAATTTAAAACCTTGGGCTTTTATTTAAAAACAAATTTTGGAGTATCAATATTTATATTTCTATCATATATATAAATTAATTTTACATCCATGAATTTCTAAAGGAAAGTTTAATAATACTCACACAACTTGTGAAAGAGCAACATGAACATGGCACAACTGTTATTTATTTTCAAGTTATGCTTTTCGTTACATTTTTTTTTTCTACTATATGTATTCTAATACATGTATATTATACCTATGAACACATTGTGTGAGTACTTTTACAAATAAATAGTTCCTAAGAATGAAAAATAAAAATAGAAAGGATTGATATAAAAATGAAAAATATAGCTGAATTCTCATGATTCATAGATTTTGAATTGAATCATTTTTTTGTTGATAAAGTGATATTTAGTTGAAATTTGAATTTAAATCAAATTAGTCAAAAGATATCAAATAAATCAAATCAGTTAATAGATATTAAATAAATCAAATGTGAATTTAAATCAAGGCTATATATACATTTGTCAGATTAACAGTTAACACTGTATTTTATTTGGATATTCTTAATGATAATTAATTTTTAGGAGTTAAGAATAGAAAAATAGAAAGGCTCAATATAAAAATAAAAAAATATAGCTTCATTCTCGTGACTTTGAAGATTTCGAATTAAATCAAATTCAAATTTAAATTAAATTTAATAATGTGAATACCATATTTTATTTGGATCTTTTTATATAAATAGATAAATTTTTTTAAGTCATTTTTCTAGATAACTTTTTTTTTTTTGGATCTAAAGAAAAATAAGAAAGAAAGAAAAAGGAGAAAAAGCCCAAATGAAAAAAAGGAATAAAGTCCAACAACCACCATGACCCATGGTCTCCAATACACCAAAAAAGAGAGAGAAGTTTGAAGTTTGAACTTTGAACTTTGAAGTTGATCATCACCAAAACGCAAAGAAAAGAAAAAAATGGTAGCTCAGCAACAATTGCAATCGATGGACGAGATTGTGAGAAACTGAGAGTTCAATGTTGTAATTAAAAGTTGAGATTTTGCGATTGAAGACCATGANGTTTCATTTTGGTCCCATAACTTTTTTTGTTGCAATTTTGGTCCCATAACTTCTCAAAAGGTTCCACCGTTAGTCCCTTGGTGAATTCCATCCAATTTAGCTGTTAAGTATGACGTGACATAGTAACTAGGATCATGATGTTGCAAAATAAGATGAAGTGGACTGAAATAGGATCTATATGCAACATATTAAAACTTATCTATACCAACCACAAAATATACAAAGAGTGGTACTGACAGGGACCAATTTGGTGGGGAAGAAGAGACTTCAAGCAGAAGGCGCCGACGAAGTCGATGGGATCCTCAGCCAGAGTCGAACGACCAAAGCGGCGGCGACGGCGAATCGGGAAGCGGAACGAGGAAGAGGAAGTCCCATTGGGCTGACGCGGAAGAGGAAGTACCACTCTTTGTATATATTATGGTTGGGTATAGATAAGTTTTAATATGTTGCATATAGATCCTATTTCAATCCATTTCATCTTATTTTGCCACATCATGATCCTAATCACTATGCCACGTCATACTTAACGGCTGAATATGGATGGAATTCACCAAGGGACTAACGGTGGAACCTTTTGAGAAGTTATGGGACCAAAATTGCAACAAAATAAGTTATGGGACCAAAATGAAACCTTTGTCATAGTTATGGGACCAAAATTGCAACAAAAAAAGTTATGGGACCAAAATGAAACCTTTGTCATAGTTTTGGGACCAAAAGTGCACTTAAGCCAAAATTTTAATATATTAATGTGCCTGTGTTTATATTATGTTACATGTTCATGTCAATGTCTATACAGACTTCAAGGCTCTATGAGCGCTTATAAAAGTACTTATAGATCGTCTACCAAATACTAACAGGGTCCTTACATCGTCAGTGAGAATCGAACTCACAACCTTACGAATTATAAGTCGACTCTTTATTAATTGGGTCATCACTATACTCACGATTGGACGGTGAGAGGATTGATACAACAATCTCACTCTTTCAAACATGACCCAAAATAGACTTTTTTCCCCAATGCACAAACTGCATTTTTATTATTCCTAGAAAGAATCAATCAAAAATTTTTTTCCTATAGATGGCCAGATGTGACAACTTTCTTTTTCTTTTTTTTTTTAAAAAAATCCATCTGCTTTTTGTAAAACCTATATTATATATATAAATATATAAATTATATTAAATTTTTTAATTATATAAAAATTATATCTAAAATATTATTATTTTCAGAAAATTGTAAAATTAAATTATAGTGAATAAAAATAAAAATTTATAAAATTTATTCATATATAAAAATTATCTCAAATATTTCCATTTTGATAAAATTTCAAAATTAAATTAAAATTAGGTAAAAGTACTAATTTCGTCCCTAAATTTTACACCAATTGTCAATTTCGTCCCCACTCAGTTTTTTGTTGTCAATTTCGTCTCCAATGTTTCACATTTTTGTCAATTGTATCCTTTAACTAATTTCTTTCAATAAATTAACGAGAGACTGCATCCTATTTTTCAATCTGAGTTAGGATTTGAGTTTATTTTTCTATCAATTTTTCATTATATACCATTAGCCACATAGATTATGTTGACAATATTTGGCTAAAGTAAGAGCAAAGGATAAAATTGCCTAAAATGTGAAAGATTGGGGGACAAAATTGACAGTTATTGTAAAGTTTGGGAACGAAATTAGTACTTTTGCCTTAAAATTAATGATAATGTTATTTCCGAAGAAAGAGATTTTCAATAACAAGAGGATTGAGATATCTATATATTTATATAATATACTAAAGTAAGGGTGTATTAGATACGCTGTGATCTTAGATGTTATAGTTTCTTAGATGTCTGGTATGAGTCACATATTTCGATTATTCATAGACAAGTTAGTTGACTCGGTGTAAATTTAGGGACCAAATAATAAGTTTTATAAAATAATCAACAAAAAAGGGTAAAATTGGAGTTTTAATTAAAAAATGTCATTGCAAACCCTGTCAAATGAGATGACATAGTTTTTGTGTTGTTATCAGATCACACTCTTTTTGTTGTTATCTGATGACAAGGTGTTAACTTAGTTGTCAATTTATGACGATATCATGGTGTTACTAAAAGTCAAACATCCAAGGTGTTATATAATATACTAAATTGTTTTATTTGTTAGCTTAAGACTCTATTTACCACGATCTTCTTGACATTTTTATAGTTAATTATATGATAAGACTATAAAATTTATGATATTGGATAAAGATCTTAATATATGTTGTAGAATAAATTTATGAACATTAATTTATATATATATATATATTAGTAATTTTCTTTATATTATTTTATAATATTTAAAAACAATCATAGGACGATCTTACGATCCTCGATCTGATTTTACGATTCGATCTATCTTATGCCTCTTCCGATCTTGAGTAAGATCTCAATCTTGACAACACTGCATCTAAGATAACACATTGTCATCGGATAACAACAAAAAGTGTGTGATCTGATAACAACACAAAAACTATGTCATCTCATATGACAGGGTTTGCAATGACATTTTTTAATTAAAGCTCCAATTTTACCCTTTTTTGTTGATTATTTTATAAAACTTATTATTTGGTCCCTAAATTTACACCGAGTCAAAAAAAGATTGAGGACGAAATTGACAGTAGGTGTAAAATTTAGGGACGAAATTAGTACTTTTGCCTAATTTTAATTTAATTTTAAATTTTATCAAAATAGAAATATTTGAGATAATTTTTAAATATGAATAAATTTTATATATTTTTATTTTTATTCACTTTAATTTAATTTTAAAATTTTCTGAAAATAATAATATTTTAGATATAATTTTTATATAATTAAAAATGTTAATATAATTTATATATTTACCTATATTATATATATTAAGCTCTGGACACGTGTCCAGGGCATGGACTAACTAAAAAGCATCTGGCCATCTATAGGAAAAATTTTTTTGATTGATTCTTTCTAGGAATAATAAAAATGCAGTTTGTGCATTGGGGAAAAAAATCCCCAAAATATTTCACCAACAAAAAGAAAACATGACCCAAAATAAAATAAAAAAGGAATATTAATAAATCAGTGGATATCAAAAGCTGATTATTAAGAGGCACAAAAATAGCCAGCGTATGAAATTAGAGGTTTATCTTTCTCATCCGTTTCAACTTGAAGCTCTGTTATTCTTCATTCATCTATGGCTTCCACTCTCACCATCTTCGTCTTCATCTTCGTCTTCCTCTCACACTCTGTTTCATGTCTTACTGGAACGATTCCTCCAACATGCAAGCTCATCGAGTGTCCCAGCTACGACGTCGTTTTCGCCGGCAACGCCTACGAAATCCGTCACTATAACTCCACCGTGTGGGCCTCCACTTCCCCCATTGAAGACGTTTCTTTTGTTGGTGCCACAAGAACTGGTTTCTTCAGGTAAATAGAACTGTTTAATTTAATGGGGGTGTTTCTGAATTGTTGCTAGATTCTAAAGTTTGGTGCTTTTTCTTCAATCCTGTAATGGGTTGGTTCTTCTTCGTCGAAATTAAATGATGTTTCTTCTTCCATGATTTTTGCTTTGAATTAGAGAATTGGGCTATGCAATTTAACAACGCAAATGGTTGGTTTGGCACCGCTCTGCCGTACCGCACGGTGTGCGGTGCGGCAGGGACCAATAGGGGAGCGCCACGTGTTCAGGCGCGCCCACGAAGCACTCCCCTATTAGTCCTTGCCGCACCGCATACCGTGCGGTACGGCAGAGGATCCCCTCCCGGTTGGTTTTTGAAAAAGGGTATGGTTGAAGCAGATTTTTAACTCAAAATTGGGTATTTTCTTAGATATGGGAGAAAGGAATTAGATAAGTGAATAATCTTTCATAATCATTTGAAATAGTAAAAAGAGGCTATGTAAGCATGAACAAATAATAATATTTCATTATCATTAAGCATGAACAAATAAAATATCTGAAATAAAAATGATTACATAAGCATAAAAGTTATAGTTGAATTACGTAAATACAACAGATTTTTTTTCTCATTTATAGCAAAAAAATCTTCATATATCCCTATAACATATCATCACTGGTGTCATGACTGATCCCCATTTTAGAACTAATCTATTTTATCCGTAGATTCTGTACTATCACTTTTTAACTTTTTTATTTTTTTATTTTTTTTATGTGATAGCTTCCACCTCTTCACTCTTTGGCAAGAGTAGGAAGACCTCATCTAGTTCATGTTTACCCTCCATTTTCATGCTCCACACTTTTTCCTTCTTTTATTATTATCCCTTGATTGTCTTTCAATCAAATTGGATTCTTACTCCTCCAAAATTATAACATACAAAATCACTCCTATCCCATTAAGTAATCCTAGGATCTTATGTCTAGTCACAAAAAGAAAATGCAAAACAACAAACGAATACTTGAATCTGGACTGGATTGACAGCACAGACGTGACGAACACACTTGTCATTAATTAGATAGAATATTAAAAAAATTTGCGTAAATTAATGAAAAGAAGACTATATCTCTTAAGATAACTAGGATCGGATTCTTTTGGATGCACTCTGAAAGTACATTCTTTTGAAATATACAAAATAGAAACGTTTGACAATTCGGGTAAGTTGAAACTTAGACTAGACAAATAAAATCAAGGTTTGCTATTGAAATCAAGAGCAGGTAAAACTTGATCTAAACAAAGCAAGAACAATTTGACCGGCAAAAAAAAAAAAGATTCCATTCGCTATTATTAGACATGGTGAAAAATGTTATAATAATACTAAGATTTAATTATACACTTCAGTCCCTTAAGCCTACTTTTTAGAGACTAACTCAGAGACAAAAAAAGACTAAATTATATTGGTTCTAAGATTTCAAAGAGTAAAAAGTATAAACTAAAATTTCAGAGATTGGATTATCAACTGGTGTATATTTTATGAACCAATTTACTTGTTTACTTTTTTTTGTCCCCTCTTCTTGTACCATGAAGATGAAGAAGGAGAAAACTCTTGCTTTTGTTTTTTGGCAGGCTGTTTGATTACATCCAGGGTAAGAACGTCTACAAGGAGAAGATTGAGATGACAGGCCCTGTGATCACAGAAATTTCCCCTAGTGATGGACCGTTTTGTAAGTCCTCATTTGTAGTGAGCTTCTTTGTGCCAAGGAAGAACCAAGCAGACCCTCCTGCTGCAAAAGGACTCCATGTGCAGAGATGGAAGGCTGTGTATGTTGCAGTGAGGAGATTCGGTGGTTTCGTGAAGGATTCGGATGTCGCAGAAGAAGCTGCTGCATTGCAGGCCAGCATTGCAGGCACAAAGTGGGCTGATGCTATAGACAAGAGTCATAGAGGTGGGCATGCCTCTGTTTACACTGTGGCTCAGTACAATTCACCCTTTGAGTTTGATGATAGGGTCAATGAGATATGGTTCCTCTTTGATCTGGAAAATATTGGAAAGCATTCCATGTGAATGTGTGATGTGGGAGAAAGGAGATAGGGTTAGGGAATGTTGTTGTAATAATGAGTAGTGCATGTGGTAATGTGGTTGAACTTGGGTTGAGGAATAAAGTGTTTCACTTACTCTATACATATATGTATGTGTGGGTGGGTTTGATTTTTTGTTTTTGAACAACGGGGGGGTTTGTTTCTGAGTCACTTGGTTTTAACTTTTAAATGGAACATTATCTCTTGAAGTTGGGGATCTTGAAATTCTTAATGGTATCTCTGTTTATGCATCCTTTTAATTTTCCCTTTTTCTTTTTGAAAAAAATAGGATAAAAAATTGATAATGAATCAGTTAAATTTAGGAGTTTCAGGGTCCTCTAACCTCAGAAGATCTAGTTCCCTTTAAAATGACATGTGCATAGGAAGTTATATATTTTATGGTTTGAGAAAAAACTACATTCATGAGCTTCTTCTATTTGTTGGGCCTACAAGGTTTCTTTTTTCAGAATAATTAAGTTGTTAAAAGATAAAATTACAAATGTTGTTATTACAATCTGTTAAAAATATTAACTAAAATACAATAGCAAATCTTATTGCTAAATTACTCTTTCAACTTTGTAACTACTTTGTGCTACAAACAATTATATTTGTCATTAAATCTTAGTTAATATTGTTAATGGAGGGGCCAAATTAATTATATTTGTCTCTTTTGACAGATTAAATTCATAATTTCAACTTTAGATAACTAAATTGAAGATTTTGGCATTTTTCAAAGAACAAATCCTTAATTCCCTCAGTAATTAATAAAGCAATTAGATCAATGATCCCTGCCTTTTTCTTTAATAAATTCTGCGATATTAGGGATTATTACTTTAGTTTAAGGGTCATACTTCGCTTTCATGGTCATACCTCAAAATTGGTTCATTTCATTGATTGTTATTAGATAGTCAGGGTACGTTTGAGTTAAAAATAATAGAAAAAACGAAACAGAAAGTTAAATTTTAATTTTTATATATGAGAAAAATAAATTACAAGGGGAAGAAAAACAAAATTTAAACTAAGTCTACACCAAAGAAAATGTCAAAATTGAAACTTCAATTCCCTTTTCTACCTCCATTTTTTTCAATCCAGATATAATCTACATACCTATAATTAAATCGAATCACTATATTAGAACCTTGTAATACCTCTAAAGTCATAAGCAATTTACTCTAGCAAAAATTGTGCTAACTCCAGGCCTGTCCTCATGAGATGGAATGGTTATGTAATTTTATCATAAAGTAAAAAGTAAAGAGTTTCAACCAACTACACTGAACTCAAGTAATGTCCCATTTCACCTTTACAAATTTCAATAAATATAAAAATGAAAACATACATATGCAATATGATTAAACGAGCTATATGCCTCGATAATCTAAGTATTGATAATTTTGAGGCATGACCCCTACTACACCCAAATCATCCTTTCAATCAGTTCGAATATCACAAAGAGGAATGCTACTCCGATGATACACATGCATGCCACAGTTACCATTTGCTTGAGGTTCAATTGAAGAATGGCTAACCCTTTTTGTTTGATTGATTCTCTGTACTGTTTCAAGAGGATTCTTAGACATGGAGGAGTCAAATTCATAGCCCTTCTCAGAAAAAAATCTGGAGTACTTTCGGTCACGAATGGAACTTCTTGAATTTTCTGGAGCAGAGTTGAAGATAGATGAAAGTGGATCCATATTGCATGAATCAGCATAATCTACTGTACTGAAGGAGTCCCTTGTACTCTCAGTTGTGAAAGAAGCCTCATCTGAGCTTGTGAAAAGGGACCAATCGCTTGATGGGGCATCTGAAATCCCTTTTCTAACACTGCTGGTAGAAGTTTCGTTTCTGACGTTTCGCCTTCTAAGAATGTCATGAGGGATGTCCACAAATTGACTGCCCTGTCTGCTATGTCTTGGTTTAGAAGGCTTCTGAGGCTCTATTGGGTAGTCCTGTGAACAGTTGGAAACTTGTCTGTTCACAGCTTTCCCAGTAAATACAACTTTGGGGCGAGGACAAGACCTAAAAGGTGTTGAACAATTAAATCAAGAAGGAAGCACAGACTAATATCTACATGAGCTGAAAACTGCGATGATAAATGGAGACACCCAAAAGTAATGTAATATCAAATAAGATGAATTCTACAATATGGAAATGGGTGAAAGATTCTCGTTCTTGAGTAAACACACAATTTGATCCTTGAAAGATACACACACGTTGACAACTCAATCCCAAGAAGTCTAGTTTACAACACACTTCAGTTCTTGAAAGTCGTGGAGATAATACAACTTTGGTAGGTTCAGTTATATGAATCAACTGATGCCAAAGTGTTCTATCTTTCCACATGTTTACGTTTAGGTTATTAATGGATAAATTTTTCTGCATAGTTTTCTTTGGTCTTCACACAGTAATATTATGTAATACACATGTCTACAGTGTTATTAGGTAATACATTCACATAAAAAGATCTGGAATCAGCTTTTTCCATTACAATAGTGATATAACTCCAAATACCGCTAACCACTCTAACCCCACTAATCCCATGAAAAGAGGGCCAAGAAAAGGAAAGAGAAAATAATAAGAGTGAGTGGGAAGCCATTACTACCCCACTAATGGCATCACTGCATGTCCTTTTATTTACCTTTATTTTCAGTTAATTCCTTCATTGTCACTAATTTCTAGATATTGTTAGCAGGGTATGAAACTATAAATACCCTTTAGGAGTAGTTTAGTGGTGTCAAGTAATTAATTATCAATTTCTGATGTATTTGGGATTCTTTTTTGGTAAATTGATGTATTTGGGATTTGTTCACCTACTGACACTGTTTATGAATTAAAGTGTTGAAGATTCTTGCTTTTTAATTATTTTACAGCCTTTGTTTCTCTTTTCCATATGTTTCCTAATTCAGGTTTTCCATTAGAGGTGTCAATTAATTAATTATCAATTTCTGATGTATTTGGAATTTGTACACCTATAGACCCTGCTTTTGAATCAAAGTGAAGATTCTTGCATTTTAATTCTTTTACAGCCTTTGTTTCTCTTGTCCATTGTTTTCCCAAAATTCAGATTTACCATCTCTATCAAATTGAGAGAAACTTGAAACTTCTAGCCGTTGAGATGGAGATAGAAAAAGCAATGAGATAAAATGACAATATAGTGATCAGTATAGTCCACCCCAGCAGTCTCATCCTTAAAGACTGGGAAAAGCACAAAATTGAAATCTATATCGACAGAGAAACAGCATATGATGATGACCAGATTCCATGTCGCTAAATCCAAAAGAAAGAGGAAATCAGAATTATAAAAAAAGCAACTACATTTATACCTCATGTAGAATAAAATATATGCTCCTTCTGACATCACCTGACTTGTTGGCACTGGCTGAACCTGTGGAACCATAATATGAGAGTTTAAACCCAATGAAAAATATCATGTTCAATCAAATTATTAGTAGGAATAACATATAGAAACAGTAATTCTGATTTCTTTATGTTCCAATAGATGGAAGCATATTAACAAGCACATACTTGTTGAGAATATAACAGAAAATGAGTGCCACAGAGGAACTGTGTACAAATTGAAAAGTTTCTGATACTGTAGTGACTACAAGACAAGATTTGTAATTACAATTTGCTTTGTAATACTTATTAGAAAGCCTAGCATGCACATTGCGGCAGAAGGCAACAAGCTGATCTATCTGCTGCGCTGAGACTGCAGTTTATTCTAACCTCAACTAAATCTTACAAGTCTCTCCCCAAATTCTCTACAAAGTATATACATAAATGAAATTTCATATTACATACATTAAGCCAAGAATTATCATAAATTCTCACCTTTTCTATCCAAACTAAGATGGAAAAAGTAAAGGGAAATAGAAAAACGTTAAGCAACAACAAAAAAGAGTTCAATACAGAGTAAATCACAAATTACATGTGAAGAAAGCATATAAGGCAATGGGTTTACCTCTGTATCATCTATCCTGAACCAATTTCCTTGCAGATCTTTCACATACGAAACATAATGTCCAGAGAAAGAGGCATTTAATGTGTCCAAGTGCACAACAACAGCATAAAGCATGTAAAGTGGAGGAATGTCACCCGTCCCAGTCATAAAAGGAATCATATCCAACATCTCAGGAAAAGTTATGCACTTATTAATTTTCCCATATCTTCCTTCCTGATGATGCAGAACCAAAATAGTTCACCAAGTCAATATGTAAAAGTGTAGACGAAATTTGAAAAACAGCCAAGAACCTAGCAGGATAAGAATCCAAATGTAAATAATTTAGAGAGGGTTTTACAAAATATTTGAGATAGCTAGGGGCCAAGACTCAAGAAATAAGACAACTGAATATCTGAAACCAACCAAGGTAATTTGGACAAAAAAACGGTGATGGTTTTTTAGTAAGTGTCAATTAATATAGATGCCAGTGATGGCTAACCTCTCTGTGCTAGTAATTTGCATACACCATTTTAGTGGCAAACTAAAGGATAAAGAAAAGGAGAAAATCAAGCAGTATATCACGAATAAAGGAAATCCAACAAGATCAAAACTAGATACCATACAACATACTGATAAGAACCCACTTCTCATATATTTTAGAAGGAGGAATAAGAGTGACACAGCACCTTCTAACCGTCTCTTCTTCATTCGACTACTCAAAATGCCCACTTCCTGTCTTCCTCCATGTTCTGAGTGTGCAGAACGTGGATCACTATGGTTTATCTTTGCTTCATGCCTATTTTAGGAGTAAGTTATCTTAACTATTAGTATGTACTGTAAGTGGAATGTCTATAAATACCTACCTTAGTTTAGTTTTCATCATCAGTTCAGTTTTATGCATTAAAGGAGCTAATTTTCTACTTTGGAAGTAAGAGATTATTGCAACCTAGTTCTACCAATATTCTTTTACTTCTTGTCTGCCTTCTATTTTGCTTTATTCAATTATCTGGCTCCTAACAGGCTAACACTGCGAAGAAACATAATTTCATAAGATATGTTAAGAGCATTACTACAAGAAATTCATGACACCAAGATCCAGGTATACTTTACAACACAACTCTCATTTTCCATCTCCAATTACTGTGTTAGAATTAGATAGCTGTAATTGTGTTAGGACAGCTTTATTTGCTGGTAAATAGAATTTAATATTATATTAGCTATACTGTGCTTCAAGCTAGATATACAAGTTATACTACTTTAGCCTCTCTCACATAATATAAATAGCCTGATGAGCTGGTATTTTATCATCAACTTACTTTAAAATCCTAGGGTCTTCTCTGTCTTAGTATTTAAACAGTGAAACTTGTCCAGGCATAGTAGCAATAAAAGAAGTTTGCAAAACAAACAACAAAATCAACTTTTCCAAGCAATTTGTAACTAAGACAGAACTTCAACGAGTATTATGTCATTTGAAGCATGAATTAGCTTTTAAGGGAACTACAAGGCAGCAAACAGAATGACCTTTGAAGACATGTTATACCTGAAATCTCTTCAAGACAATGGTCAGAATATTAGGGGCCTCATGAATGCTCAGTTGCTTTCTAGCTCGAACATATGCAGTACACCTTATTCAAAATGTATTACAGATAGGTGAGTTTATTGAACTGGAAATATAAACAATTTTTTTTTCTTCCCCTTATACGTTGGCTATCACTTACTACTAATAAAGTAATAATTCACAACTGTGAAACTAAATACATAATGACATCACCAGACCTTAAACATCTATACATATTTTCTCCATCCAAATATTCAGGGGATGTAAACTGGGCCAGTGCATCCTCCAGAGATCCAACCCACCCCAATATCTCCAGTGTTAGGTCCATAATGTTTTCATATCGTTCTGACTCATGATTACAATTTAAACACTTAACCTGTAGACAATAAATTTTACTTAGTCATCAAAGGGCTTACATCCAGGAGCACTAAAAAATGAGAGGGGCAGAGAGAGGAGCAAGAAAGAAAGAAAGAGTGGGAGAGAGAAAGAAAACAAGTGTAGACACCTTTGACAGAAGACGACCGCCGAAAGTATGTTGTACAAAAGTTGTTTCTTGCAATCTGGGATTAACTTTTTTCTCACCACCAACTCCCTCTAAGCATATAGATTGCATTGATGCAACTAGAAGTCTACATAAAAAATGAATTCACTTTTGTTTGTATATAGATAGAGAATTATAGCAACAAATTGAATAAATAGGAGATTTGCAAAGAAAAAAGATGCAGGGAGGAACAGAGCCAGTATCCTTCGAAAATAATAAAAAACAAATTGGTCATGGAATCTCAAATGACCTTAAAAATTCATGGGCATCTTCCTGACTCCCATCAACCATTTGGCAGTTCATGCTCCGCATATGTCCAAGTATCCTGCTAATAGATAGAGGGCCTCCATTTTCTCTTAGCATCATTATGTGATGCTCTAGCTCACACATGAGACACCAATCTTTAGCACTACCTGGCATACAAACAAAAGGAAGACAGTTAAAAATACAAGTGTCTCAAGAAAAGACTGTCATCTTTGTTTCAGTAATCTTTAGTACTGAAGTTACTGGCCCAAAAAGAAATATAATGATGGACCTGTTAATATTATCATGTATAAAAGAAGAGGAAAAAGGGTAGCAATACTAGCCGGACCAGGGGAAAAATTAGACCTGTACCCAAAGAGAATGAGACAAAAGTTTACTGCATGAGAAAAATAAAGGAGGTCGGCGACGGAGCAGAAAATTGGAACGCAACAAGTTCTGGCACAGTAATAGGGCAAGGAAATGATGAGCTGGCAGTAGGAATCTGAGAGCAGGCTGACCTTTTGCATGGACTGAAGGAGAGGAGGGAGGTAGGGAAAAAGTAGGACATTTTGGGAGAGAGCTGGCCTCTCAAAATCCAGTATCAGTGTGGTTTATTTTTCTTTGTTTTTTTGTTTAGTCATGTATTCCACAGTATTAAACTCTACTCAGCTATCGTAATGATGGAGCTATCTTTGGAATACTGATATCGAGTAATATAGTAGAGGTTCTATCATATAAGATTAAAGATAGAGAGAGCATGGAAATACAAGCTTTTGAATGTGATCTACAAAGCAAGAAGATGGCAAGAGGCTTTGTGCAAGTCAAACACTGCAAGACAGCATTGGCATAGCAGCTGCAAAATAAAGATTTAGAAAGTTGAGTTACAACACAGAATGATGGAAGTTACTGATTGTTTTGTCTATTAAATAACCTCCATTTCTTTCTATTTGATTATGGATTATGCAAGTAAGATAATACCTGTTCCCACAATTTAAAAGGCCCCTAGGGCATATGCTAAAGGCATCACTCTGGAAAAGCTTTATAAATTCCTCATACGGAAACAATATCTGAGACATGAAGATATCAACAGATTACAAAAAGACTTCAGTTTCCAATTCAAGAGCCTAGTAAAGCAACATTTTCAAATAGTAAACGGCCAAAGAATTTTAATATCAGATGCATCCACCCATCAACATAAAGCTTACCTTTATCTCCTTGCATATGTTTGCACTACCTTTTGAGTTGGACAGTGCAGAAATTGTCACTGAGTTCCTCAAACCCACCATTTTCATAAACCCATTGCCTGCTACATTGTTACACTGTGAAGAGTTGGTAACTCCAATTCCAGCAGCATCTGCATGACAAATTTAAATTTGCAGATGCATTAAAAGATGACAAAAGGATTTTTTCTTTACATAGTATCAAAAGTGAATTTGAACTACAGGAATCATTGGCATTTAAATAATAAATTATAGAGCACCAATATTCCAAACTGACTTGATTCATCTGTAATTTTTCTTTTCTTCTCTAAATCAGCACAACAAAGATTTGCTGATGCCATTGATGTCGACTTTGATGATTTAGAACATCTAGCCTTTGGAGGATGTGAAATCTTTTTATCCTTTATGCTTCTAGTTGTCATTTCAGAAGAGCATTTGAACTGTGCTGTTTCATTGGAAGGATGATTTCCCCCCTTCACTACATTACCATCTTTGAAAATGGTGTCTGTTTCAAATTCATCCACAGCTTTACAATTGTTTGCTTCATTTAACAAAATTGGGCGTCTTGTATAGTTGTTTCTAGGAGTAAATGCATGTCCAAGTTGATTTTGATAGTTATCACCCTCAACTATTGTGGTTCTAGATGCACCTTGTCTATAAGCATTATTACCCCCAGAGACACAGCTATTAGACTTCTTTGAAGGTTCTTCTTCCAACACTGCATAATCATTATTTCTGGACTGAAATGACAAATTAGCACGGCAGTCAGAATTTAAATAATGATTTTAATTTAAAAATATATACAAGTTGGATCTGTAAGTTAAATATGTGAACCTCAGGTCTCATAAACTCCTTAGAAGCCATGCTTGAAGAGGGAGCAAAGGAAGCCTTATGTCCAAGGGATTCAATGGAGGTGTCATTTATAATCTCATTATCCCTGTTAGATTTATAGGTAGTTCTTCTCTCAAGTGTGGAGACTTGAGAATTATTGAACATGGCATAATCAGTCATAGTAGAAGCACCAGTGCCTGTTGGAGGGTGAACTGAATCATTCAAAGAAGCATTCCGCCCGATATGATGGTTCATATTGTGACCAAAAAACTGTGAGTTCACATTCACATAAAATGAGCCGCTACATTGACTGAATTCACCAACTGAACCAGCTAGAGAAGACAAGTTTGATTTCTGGGATTCTAATTGTTGGCATTCTTTCTGGTGAGTTTGTCTCCAATGAATTATTTGACAATTCCCAGAGCTGCAAACCACTAACAGTTCAGCTTTTGAGAACTAAAAATCCACAATCAAAAATAATTTTTCAGTTGCAATTTGTATTATTTTTTTGCATCCAGAAACAGTTAAATCTCAAAAGCACACCATGCCAATAAGGAACTTTGACTATCCATTACCAAGCGCATATTCTATTAGTTGTCCTACACATCACACCTATTTTGAGCAAGCTTGATGATTATTTAACTAAAAGTGATGAACTTCCATTTTCAAACTAAAAGAACAAAATCATTAAAGGAGAAATAAGAGGAGTAGGGAAAGATAGAAAACGCATACATAATACAAGGAAAATCATCCACAAAACTATACCTACTTAAATAGCATTTGGACAACTGAGGCACAGTGACAGCAAAATGGATAGCAAATAACTAATCCAAGAAAACAGGAGCAAATACCATCATCTGGTTGTAATGTTCACAACGACACAACCATATATTTAAATTCTTGCCCCCATCGAAACTGGGTCAGAGAGGATATAAGCATTGGGAAAGCTACTTATAGCAATTTTCCAAGTTTAGCATACTTTTCCCTTAGAGGAGTATCACAATTAAAATCTAGTTTCCACACATTTATCCTCAGGCGAATTTCATTAATAATTATTTAAAACATGCTTCCTCAGACTTCATGAAAGAAATAAAAGAGCATCCAAGGGGAATGATCCCACAATAAAAATCAGTAAACAGAATTACCAATATCTAACAGACTTGCATCTGGAGCAGCGAGTTCTTGCTGGAGAAGAGCACCTAGCACACACATGAAATCCATTCTTTGAAGAAGATATGGGAGGAATAACATCAGCAACAGCCATTTCATCTATTTTTAGAGCTTCTTCAGTAGCCAATTGAGCAAGCAAATTTACCCTATTTCTCTTCCTTGCAATCTCACTCCATTTACCAAGTAGGATGTAAGCGACCAAAGGAAGCACAACCAGGACCAGAATCAGGGCAGGTATATGAGACTCACGGGGTTCAAGCATGTCCTTACCAGCATACTTATGTCCAGTTTCCTCCCAAGTCACTCATCAGAATACCATAACCTAAAAGTTCAAGCAAATGACATCTACTTGGCGACCAACCTCAATGCAATGTAACTCATGACCTGTTATTCAAACCTGTCAAGTTTCTGCTCCTAGAATTTCTTGGACTAAGGTTGCCCAAAAATAAATGAAGTACTTGATCTATCATTTTTCTGCAATGCAGTAAGTCATTTACTTAATAATGAACTAATCCCATCATTTTCCAGAAAGAATTTTGTCTTGGACATTAAGACTGACGTATTTCATGTCCTTTTAGAACTAATCAATCAGAATGGCAGAAAAAATAACTGGCATCAAACTTGCAGATTGTTGCTATTAAACATAAGAAAAGAGGCTTTTAAATTTATTAAAACAGTCCTAGAGACACATTACAAAGTGCAAAGTGCTAAGTGCCAAGCAATTATTCATTTTACGTGTCCTAACCATTTACTTAGATATAATTAATAAATGCACTGGCTTTGCTAACCTTCAATTTAATTCTATATAAATATATATATATATATATATTTTGCAATCTCAAACCTCAAGAACAAATAGGGGATAATTTCTTCTATTTTCAACCAAATACTTTACCGCCATGCCATATTTGTCATGATTATTCACCATTTCAACAAAATGAGGAATACAAATGCTCTCATTAGATAGCATCTCAATGATTCAATGGTGCAAACAGTCAAATGGAAAATGATTGAACGGAAAAGGAAAAGGGAAAACAAGGTCGGAAGAAATCACTTCTATTTCTACACCCATGATTCAAAATTTTGAATTTCACGAACTCCCATTCATGAAAAGCACCTAATGTCAAAATCCTACAGACAACGAAGCGGAGCAGTCCACCTGCAAAAGCATTCACTAAAAGAAACCCAGAAATCACCCCAAAATCTTTCCCAAAGAGACAAATTTCAGCACCATAAACATGTCCCCGATTCAACATTCAACAATCAACAAAGCCAATGAATGCTTGCTCGAGAAAACTCTCAATGTGCCTTACATCTTACGAAAAACAAAATCAAAGAAAAACTCACCAATACTTCACATCTCTTCTTCTTCTTCTTCTTCTTCTTCAAGAGATTCTTTAATTCCTAAACCTTCCTTCGTCCCCTTACAGTTTTCCTTTCTCAAGCTTCTGCTTCACTTGAGAGCTTTGCGCATTCGCACCATGCAGTTTCTAACACTAGTGGGAATATTAATGTGTGGCGACTCGAACCCGTGAAAGATACATCCGAAACTTTTTTATATATATATAAAAAAGGCTAGATTTCCGTTTTTTGTCCCATATGCTTTGTGTGAGTTTCAATCCAATCTTCTATTCTTTTTTTTTTTTTTTTGCAAA
Source organism: Chamaecrista fasciculata (assembly GCA_003254925.1). Taxonomy (NCBI): domain Eukaryota; kingdom Viridiplantae; phylum Streptophyta; class Magnoliopsida; order Fabales; family Fabaceae; genus Chamaecrista; species Chamaecrista fasciculata. The sequence continues at coordinate 139,889 of QANZ01044994.1, read as the reverse complement.
G
>QANZ01044994.1:116761-137163 GCA_003254925.1 Chamaecrista fasciculata | reverse complement strand
CAAATTTTATGTTTACAATACTTTTCATGTTATTTGCATTCTAGTCCCCAAAATATTACTTATTATTTTCTTTATATTCAAATTCATAAATGTGCCCCATTATTCATGGCTGGGATTCTCTACGAGCTTTGAATTATCACTCACACATGTTAGGGATTGATTAATTGGCCGGATACAAATTTATGGACCAAATTGCATTCTCAAAAGAATTTTAATGTTATTTTCATTTTGCCCCATAATCTCATCCAATAGGATGGACCAAAATCCATCATCCTATAGGATTGAGAAATCACGCTTTCCAAGAGCATCTCATCCAAATATCATCCCAGTCAAACTTCACTCAAACCCCATCCAAACACTTCATCTCATCCTAATTTCAACATCATCTCATCTCATCTCATAGGTTGAGATTGGATTGAGATTGGATTGAACTTACAAGTTCCCAAACAGACCCTAAATTTAACACTTAGCTTTGATTTAATTGCATTCAAGTTTGAAATGAGAGAGATATGACCATATTCAATGGTAGGTCCATTAAGGACCATAATAGAACAGAATAAATATTAGGGATCAAAACAGAAATTTGGATAAACACTAAGGACCAAAACAAGTTTTTGGCCATTAATAGTGGTCACACCAAGAATTCTTATTGTCATTGACTCATTGTCCAGAAATGATTTCATAATTTATAGGATGAATTTTCATTTGTTATTTTTTCATTTATAATTCGTTCATGTTATTTAAACAATAAATTCTTATCTTAACCATAAATTATCTTCATCTTTCATAATAGGAACCAATATTATGCTAATTATTTACTGTTTTTTTAAGTAGAGTTATTATTTATTCTATATTAAATATTTTTGAGATTTTATATTGTTAATATTTAAAATATATACTAAATAAATTTCAATATAAAATACTTAAAATAAAATAATAAAAATAAATGGAGTAACTTTTAACAAAAATAATAAATATATTTTTTTAAAAAAAATAAATATCTAAATGTTACCGTACTCAATGTAGTCAAAATCAGTTGAAACTTTAAAGAATGTCTTCGCATAGAAATGATGAATATCTTCCATTGCTTCTTTATCAATTCAATTACAAGGAGATGTCTCTCCATCGTCTCAATTTGCAAAACCAATCTGTTAAATTCAAGAAAGAAAGGAATGGTGGCGAGGAATTTCTGCTCAAAAAGTTCTTCACAACCCCATCAGAATGATGGGTTCCGCTTTCAAGACTGTGTCTTACTTTTGGAACGTCTGAGAGATAGCGAGGATGTAAACTATGGCCGTTCACTTCATTCTTTCTTCATTAAAAGCGGTCTTGTCAGTGATGCCTTTGTACAGAACAATATGATACGGTTCTATGGTGATATTTGTGGTGACCTGAAACATGCCCACCTTCTGTTTGATGAAATTCCTGAACCAAGTTTAGTTTCTTGGACTAGTTTGGTTTCATCTTACATCCATGACGGGCAGCATGTAATTGGTCTTAACTTGTTTTCTTTGTTATGTCAATATGGAATGCGTCCAAATGAGTTTGGTTTCTCTGTGGCACTCAAGGCATGCAGGGTGATGCAAGATTCTATCATGGGGAGACTCATTCATGGTTTAATAATTAAAACTGGGTTTGAGTCGTATAATTTTTGTAGTGCTTCGATTGTTCACATGTATGCCGAATGTGGGGATATGGAGAATTCGAGGAAGCTCTTTGATGGGATTGCTATGGGAGAAATGTCTGAGGCCTTATGGAATACTTTGCTGCATGCTTATGCGAAGATGTCGGATGCAGAGGGTGCTCTGAACTTGTTTCATAGGATGGCGCTCTCTGCGATATCACCCAACTCTTTTACTTACACAATCCTTGTTAAACTCTGCGTGGATGTGTTTGATTTTGAACTTGGAAGGTGTATTCATGGCCAAACTGTGAAGATCGGGATTGAAAATAATGTTGTGGTGGGTGGAGCTCTTGTTGACAGCTATTCAAAATTGGGGTTTTTAGATGATGCTTGTAAAGTATTTCAAGTTCTCAAAGAGAAGGACAATGTAGCGTTATGCGCGTTGTTGGCTGGGTTCAATCAGATTGGAGAAGCCGGAGAAGGCCTTAAATTTTATGTTAATTTTCTTCATGAAGGTAATAAACCTGACCCATTTACTTGTGCATGTGTTGTTAGTTTGTGTTCAAATTTAAAGACACAGCTTGCTGGCACTCAAGTTCACTGTAGTTTCATCAAACTTGGCTTTGTGATGGACTCATATCTTGGTAGTGCCTTCATCAATATGTATGGAACGTTTGGAATGGTTTCTGATTCTTATGAGTGTTTCCATGAGGTTTGTCATAAAAATGAAATCTGCATAAGTGCCATGATCAATACTTTAGTTCTGAATTCAGATGACGAAAAGGCTCTAGATTTGTTTTGTGGGATGAGGGAGATCGGTGTTGTACCTAGCAAATCTACAATCAGCTATATTCTACGTGCTTGTGGGAACCTTTATATGCTTAAAGAAGGAAGATCCTTCCATTCTTACATTATTAAAAGCTCTTCTGATGATGACTCTAAGTTAGGCTTAGAAAATTCTCTTATTGAGATGTATTTTAGATGTGGAGCTACGGATGATGCGAAATTAGCTTTTTATGAGATGCAAATGCGAAATGAGTTTTCCTGGGCTACTGTCATATCAGGATGCTGTGAATCAGGGCAATCTGCAGAAGCTTTCAGGCTGTTCCGTGATATGCTTTTATATTCAATATCTTCAAAGCCTAGTCAGTTTACCTTGGTTAGTGTTATTCAGGCATGTGCAGCAACCGAGGCACTTAATTTAGGAAAACAAATTCATTCTTATATCATAAAAGCTGGGTTTGAATATTATCCCTTCATCGGAAGTGCCCTGATTAACATGTATGCGGCATTCAAACATGAAACCTTGAATGCTTTTCAGGTATTCTTGGCCATGAAAGTTAAAGATCTTATCTGTTGGAGCATCATGTTGACTTCCTGGGTCCAAAATGGTTATCATGAAGAAGCTCTTAAGCTATTTGCGAAATTCCAAACTTGTCCCACTTTTCAGGTTGATGGGTCTATATTATCCAGCTGTCTCTCAGCTGCTGCCGGCCTAGCAGCATCAGAAATAGGAAAATCTTTCCATTCTTGGGTTACAAGACTTGGCTTTGAAAATGATCTTTGGGTGGTTTCGTCCGTCATAGACATGTATAGTAAATGTGGAAGTATTAAGGATGCAAGTAGGTTTTTCAATTCTATCAGTGACCATAATGTTGTATCTTGGACAGCTATGATATATGGATATGCTTATCATGGGCTTGGGAAAGAAGCTGTTGACCTGTTCAATGAGGCCAAAGAAGCTGGGTTGGAACCAGACAGTATCACATTCTCAGGTGTTTTAACGGCATGCAGTCATGCTGGACTAGTTCAAGAAGGTTGGGAACTTTTCAAGTACATGAGAAGCAAACACAACTGTGAAGTAACAATTAATCATTATGCCTGCATGGTTGATCTTCTTGGTCGGGCAGCGAAATTGGAAGAAGCAGAGGAACTGATAAAGAAATCCCATTTCCATTCAAAATCTCTTCTGTGGAAGACATTGTTGGGTGCTTGCAGTAAGCATGAGAATGCAGAAGTGGGAATCCGAATATCAAATATGCTTTCTGATCTTGAACTGAATGAACCTTCGACCCACGTTCTACTATCTAACATTTATGCATCAGCTTGTATGTGGAGGAATTCCACCGAGTTCAGAAACAAAATGGTGGAATGGAATGTTTATAAGCAACCTGGTAGTAGTTGGATTCAGGTGGCCGGTTAGAATCATACAGGCCGTGGCTAAATTTTTGCATCATGTAGATATCTATCAGTGCAAGGATAGAACGGATAGAACATGTTGGCGTCAGTTGATCCATATTGCTAACCCCACCTAGTGGGAAAAGGCTTTGGTTGTTGTTGTTGTAGATATCTATCAGTGGAAGGCCTATTGATGTGTCAAATACAACCTTACTGAACATGCCAAGGCCTTTCACCAGAACCTATTGACTGAACTAGTGATGTTTTGCCGTTTTGGGATAAAAATGTATAGGCTAAAATGCATAAAACTCTTCTGAACTTTAGTCATTGTGCAAAAAACTCCCTAAACTTTGAAAAGTGATGCCCTAAACTTTGAAAAGTGATGAAAGATGTGAGAACTTTTCATTTTGTACAAACAACCCTTTTATTAAAATTTTCATTGAATAAATAAAGAAATTTTTAGTGTTTTTTTTTTTTTGGATACTTTTAGTTATAACAACAGTCAATTTTAATCTCAAGAACGTGGTAATGAGGACTATAAGCTCACAACCTGTCATTGTGACCTGCTGGAGTATATATTATCATAGGATTCAAGTGTTGTTTGAGAACAAGAATGTGACCTCGCATGAAATGCTCGATGTGCTCACAAACTACACAGATCCTCTCCAAAATGTTTTTAACAAATAGATAGGTATATAAGAACGATGATAAAGACTTCATAACATCAAGTCGTGCTTCAAATTTTATCATGATATATAAAAAGACTTACAAAAAGCATCATTGAGTTAGTTGAGACTTGCGAATAAGAGAACCAAAAATTACTCTTTTACTCAAGACCATTAGAGGACTATTGGAGTTAATGCTTTAAAGTACCAACGGTTAAAAACTTTTAAAGTATATTAATATAGAGATAAATATAAAAAATAAAATGTTTTTTATTTTATTTTATTGAGTAAACTAACAATTTGGTCTCTGAAAGATCACTTAGTTAACAAATTTGTCCCTAAAAGATTAAAATATATAATTTTGTTCTTGAAAGATCAAAATAATATACTAATTAGCAAGGTTGTCAAACTCAAAATTTTAAGTAAACTCGTCACATAAAATCGTAAGAGTTAAAAAAAAATATAAATTTTTATTTTATATTATATAATATTAATGATTTTAGAATATATATATATATAATAAAATATAAATTAATAAATATTAATATATGGTATTTACGTTTATAAAAAAAATATGTTGAAAACTATTTTTGATAATACATATCTATAAATAACAAAATATAAAATTAAAATAATAGGATACTACTAAATTAATTTGTTTAATTATAGTTGAACCAAAATGTTCTAACTAAATTAAATTTATAATATAATATATTGATTATTATTGACTATTGTTATTATAAGATAAGATATATAGGATAAGAACTGACACAATTCAAGAAAAACACTCAATAAGACTAGGCACCTCGATCAAAGAAAAATAAAAAGGGCATAAGCACAAGTTACAAAAAGCATCATTGAGTTAGTTTTTTTTTTTTTTGATATATTAAAAACAGTGAATGAGAATACAAAAGACGAACGTCCAGGAGTCATGACACTAGGTGGGATCCGGGCAAACATCATGGACCCCGCGATCCCTAGCATCATGGCTTGAGGATGTTAAAAATTCGAACCTTGTATAATCAAAACTAGAAGACAACAACGAACCATCAAAAACATTAATATAAAAGGAGACAGAAGACTGAATCGTCTTAATGACTGAACCTGGACCCAACTTTGAGTTTCTCCAGACGATAGCGTTAAGACTTACCGGAATAGTGAGATATGCTTCTGAGTACCGATCCTTGTCGCGCTTCCAACGGATAATCCAGCTCGTCAGCCAAGTGCGGAAGGTACAATTCCTGGGGTGATACCTGTAAGTAATTGGCGGCCCAAACCAAACAGCCCTAGCAAAGCTACAGAGAAGGAATATATGCAAAATCGAGTCATCCGTGTTGCCACACATAGGACAGATGATTTCACAGAGCAGATGGTGACGATTTAGGTTGGCAAAGGTGGGGATAGCATCATTATAAATCTTCCAAACAGTCAGCAGGACTCTCATAGGAGCTTTCATCTTCCAGAAATCTTTCCATGAAAAAGCAGAGATAATAGTGTTATTACCTTGACTCAAATGGTTACCACTACTCAGGACTCTAAATCCATCGACGGTGGTATACGACCTGGAGGCAACAGGTGTCCACACCATGACGTAAGGAATGTGTCTTACCGGTCCTGGGTGTCTGAGTAAGTTGGTCGCTTGATCCTCCATGCAAACCGTGTGAATTTTCCCCACATCCCAAGAGTAAGATGAGAAATTAACAAGATCACTAACCAGAATATCAGAAGGTGACCTTTCTAGGCGACCATCCCAAAAGGAACTTTTGATATCCACCTTATCCCCCATACCAAGTTTCCATCTAACATTATCCGTAACCAAATGGGAACAGTTTCTCACACCCTTCCAGACAATGAAATTCGAGTTTCTTAACTTAAAATCAAAATCAGAATGAGGCTTGAGTTAGTTGAAACTTGATGAAGTTCAAATTTTTTCATTTATTTAGACTTTTCCTCTTCTTTATTATATTTTTCTATTGTCTTTTCTTTTCTTTTTTTGTACGATCATTTATGATCCAATCAATTAGAATTCAACCCCACTTCTATATGTGTTATTTCAAATTGAACCTCTTTTTCTTGCAAGGTACAAAAGTTGCATTCGTTGAGGTACCGAAGCAGTTTATCGATTTTTTGTTCAAGATTTTAAGTTTGCCAATTAGGGAGGTCATCAAGCTGCTGAAAACAGAGAATATTTTCGAATCTTTAGGGAATCTATTTTAAAGTGCAAAGAGAATTGACAGTTCTTATTTTATAAATAAAAATGAAAAAAAATGAAATTTTGATGAAGCCTTGCTTTGTAATCCCCAATTTATTCCCATGTGATCGTTATGGGTTTTTGGAGGAAACTCTGAAGCACTACGACTGCAATATTATTATTATGTGACTTCAGTAAAAGACACTCGTTGTACTCTCATTGCAATCGTAAAGTGAACATTGAATTGGAGTTTATTAATCCTAAGGCGAACTCATTTGGTGAATTTGTCGTAGGGGTAATCATCTAAAATTTGGGTCGAACTAATTCGACAAATTTGATATTGGAGTTTATTATGTGATATTGAATTGCAATCGTCTGCAATACTGTTTTTGTGTTAATATATTTTGACGTAGGGGTAATCATCTAAAATTTGATGTTCATAGATATTGGTGTTAATAATATTTTTGACGATTTTTTTTTTTTGGTGAGAGGGGGCCTAAAAGGCCGAGGGGACAAAGCCCAAGAACAAGCAAAACAAAAAAAGAAAAAAACAAAAAAAACACCAGAACAGACGAAAAGGAGAAGAAACAGTCGATCAACAACTCATTTCTCACCCCTCTCGAGCCCTAAACCCATTCTATCCCTCAGCAGCAGAGAACGCAGCGACGGAGGCGGCTCGGACCAGATTACGACATCCGCCGAGCTCTGAGCACTACCCAGACCCGCCAACAAGTCCGCGCACGAATTTCCTTCTCTCCAGGTATGGCTGATTTTCCAACTCACAAAACTCCGAAGCACACTCTTAATCTCCCGAATAATACCAAGGATCTCGATGGGGCAGCTGATCGACTCCGAGATGGCGTTCACCACAATCAGAGAGTCACTCTCCAGTTCGAGCTTGCCATAATTCTTCTCAGCAGCGATTCTGGCAGCTTCAAGCAGAGCCCAAGCTTCGGCTTTGATCACGGACACCTGACCCAGGAACCTGCTAAATCCGATAATCCAGTTGCCCTGTTCATTGCGCAGCAATCCGCCACAACCTGCACAACGAGACGACGGGTTAAGAGAGCCATCACCATTAGCTTTAACCCACCCCTCAGCAGGGAACTTCCAGGTAATAACACGATTCATTTGAGTAGTTTCGCATTCTGGGAAGCCAAGATTCTCTGTCCCTGATCGAAATTAACGAGGAGTTGCTCAATGATTTCAGCAGGTCTGTGAGGACGTCTGAAATCCCTATTATGCACTCTTGCATTTCTCCAACACCAAAGTTGCCAAATACCAACAGCCCATAACCTGTTCCAAGCAAAGGTACTGTTAGTAGAAAAAGAGTTAATTAAATTATTCTGAACCCAGCTGTTGATATCAAGGTTATTAAAATTCTGTAGGCAGTGTTGATCAACAAAATGGTTCCAGACTTCGGAAGCAAGAGAGCAGTCCCTGAAAATATGAATAGGAGTTTCAACCATTGACGGGCAGTGCTCACACCAAGCATAGCCCCCAAACTAGTTATTACATAACTCCCTGGTTGGAACCCTGTTGTGAACTAGAAGCCAAATAAGGACTTTAACACGTTCAGGAACCTGCATGCTCCAAACAGTCTTAAAGATAGGATTTATAGGCATGTTGTTAATTTTAGATAAATAGGCACTTTTAACAGTAAACAAACCATTATTCTGCAAACCCCAAACAGCTTTGTCAGGAATATCATTGTTATGAGGGGGAATTTCGGAGTTAAGATTGATAAAGAGATCATTTGGAAGAACATCTTTCAAGTAACTCAAATTCCAAGTGCCATTGCTATTAGTTAGATTGCTAACATGATCATTGATCTTTATCATAGGCAAGGAAACATTAATGTAGTTGATGAGGGGGAGCTCCTGCATTCCCCAGTTGTCAAGCCAGAAAAAAATATCCCTCCCATTACCCACACACCACTTTAAATTCTTCTCAATGTCAGCCCATAATTTGGAGACTTCCTTCCAAAGAAAAGAGTCACCATCTTTAAAATCAATAGCCCTCCTAAGGTCTTTCCCCCTTCCGTATTTTCCAATGAGAACCTGACTACAAAGGTTCTCAGGACTAGAAATTAATTGCCAACCAATTTTCATCAGGAATGCATCATTCATAGAAGCCAATCTTTTTATACCCAACCCACCACTGTTCTTTTCCCTACAAATCACATCTCAATTTAAAGTATGCAAACGCCTTCCACCCTCAGGATGGCCCCAAATGAAATTCCGTTGAAGTCTCTCTATTTCATCACAAACACTTTTGGGAACACGGGTAGATTGCATGGCATAATAGGGAATGGAGGATATAACAGATTTAGCTAGTGTAATACGACCAGCCATAGAGAGACAGTTAGCTTTCCACCCTGAAAGTTTAGATTTGACTCTATCTAAAACCTTAGCAAAATCCCGTTTAACCTGTCTACCATGTAAGAGGGGCATACCAAGATAGTTACCCAAGTTATCCGTTTCAGAAAAACCAGACAAATTAATAATATCAGTTCTTACATGATCGGGGGTTTTCTTAGAGAAAAATAACTTTGTTTTATCCACATTAATTCTTTGGCTAGAGGCCTCACAGAAAGTGTTAAGACAGTCCATTATACAATGCATTTGATTTATAGATGCTTCACCAAACAAGAGAATATCATCAGCAAATAAAAGATGAGAGATGAGAGGACCGTTCCTGCCTGCCCTGAGAGTGGCCCACTCACCAGAATCAATCTTATCGTTAATGAGATGTGTCAATTTTTCAAGACAAAGAACAAAGAGATAGGGGGACAGGGGGTCACCTTGTCTAATTCCCCTTGACGGCTTGAAGGGATTAGTTTTGTTGCCATTAAAAACGATATTGAAAGAAGTTGAAGAGACACAGTTCAGAATAAGATTTTTTATCTTAGGGGGAAAATTAATCTCAGATAACACATTTTTGATGGCATCCCAACTAATCCTGTCATAGGCTTTCTCTAAGTCAATTTTTATGGCCATGTAAAATTTTTTACCATTCATCTTCCTCATGCTATGAAGCATTTCTTGGGCAATAATAATATTGTCTTGAATATTGCGCCCGGGGACAAAGCTAGCCTGAAAGGGGGAGATCCAATCAGGGAGGTGAATTTTAAGTCTGTTTACCACAATTTTGGATATACATTTATAAATAACATTGCAGAGAGAGATAGGGCGAAATTGAGTGATTAATTCAGGATGGTCAATTTTTGGTATGAGGACCATAAGAGTCTTGTTAATGTTTTCCAGGTTTAAAACACCATTAAAAGCTTGGCAAATAACATCATACATACTGTGGCAAACCACATCCCAATTCTTTTGGAAGAAAATGGCCGGAAAACCATCGTCTCCAGGCGCCTTAGAACCCCCCATAGAAAAGAGGGCTTTCTTGAGCTCAAGGATGGAGGGGACTGTGTCCAGGATAGACATTTCCTCGCCAGAAAGTTGATTAAATCCCACAGAAGAGGAGATCACCGGCCTGCTAGGAAGATCTTCATGAAACAGGTTAGTAAAGTAGTTAATGGCATTATTTTTAATATATTCCACATCATCAGTCCATTCACCATTGCTGTCCTTAAGCATATTAATCCTATTTTTTCTTCTCCTAATGATTGTTTTAGTGTGAAAATACCTAGTATTTTTGTCTCCTTCAGTTAGCCATTGGCATCTAGATTTCTATTTCCAGAGTATTTCCTCTTGGGAGAGAATATAGGATAATTCTTTTTGCAAGTTACTCTCAAGATTTTGAAGAAAAATGTTTCTAGGATAACTAGGAGCCTTTTGTATACCTCTTAGCCTATTTAGGATAACCCTCTTTTTCTTACCAATATGCCCAAAGACCTCATTATTCCAATCTTTTATCTTATGAGTAAAAACATTCATGTTATTTTGCCAATCACTATTGTTATTCCAATTTTCTTTAACAAAGCTAGCAAAGTTGTCATGAGTAAACCAAGCTTCTTCAAACCGAAAGGGTCTATTTCTAATGTCATTGTTTTTTTTTTTTGTGCAGAAATAAAAGGAGGGGATGGTGATCAGAATAACTTCTAGGGATTACACTTACAGTCGCTTCATGAAAGGTAGTTCTCCAAGACTCATTACAAATTACCCTATCAAGACGCTCCATAATCCTATCATATTGTTGTAATTTAGGACCAAACCATGTGAATTTGGGGCCATCGGCATGAACATCAATCAAGCTATGGTTGAAAATCCAATCCTTAAAGGCACGGCCACGGTTGGGATTGTATGGGGCACCGCCAGTTTTTTCAGTGGCATCAATAATTTCATTAAAATCTCCTGCAAGGGCCCAAGGCATCTCAGGCTGTGGAGCAATCGGGGATAATTCACTCCAAAAGCCATCACGGGCGTCTTGATGAGGACTAGCATACACAATAGTAAACCACCAAAGAATGTTGTTAGTTTCAATGTGTAAATTTATATAGTGTGGATGAGTATCTGTATTAATGATATTAATCAAGTCAGGGTTCCAAGCAAACCAAATACCCCCTCCCCTACCAATACCATCCTGACAAACATAATTTTTCATACCCAATTTTTTGAAAATCTGTTCAGACTTACTACTATCACATTTAGTCTCAAGTAGTGCAACACAAGAAGGTTTATAAACAAAAGCATAATTCATCATATGACTAAGGAAATTGGGGTTACCAGCCCCTCGGCAATTCCAAATAAAACAAATCATGACAAAAGAAACAGTGTAAGGGAAACTAAGCATTATGGGGTTGCCCAGAAGCATCCCCCATCACCACATCATCATTAGACCAATCTTGAGATAACTTGTCTTTGGGCTCAATCGAAACATAGTTTTTAGGACTGCCTCCAGCATCAGAACGGGTAGAGGGGTCAGGTGGTTTAGGAGGAGGCCCATTTTTAAGAGGTGGGCTATTTGGGTTTGCAGGTCCAGAATGTGATTTTAGCATATTAGAATTGGATGAGGAAGGGGTATTCAAATGGTGCTTGCTAATGAGGCCCAAAGTGGTAGCATTTTTGTCAAAGTCAATGGGATTTGTAGTGGGCCTTCTTGATGGATTAAAAGCACTGCCTCCACGCCTCCCATACATGCTGGAAGCATTTTTGGAGAAGTCCTTTTTTTTTGTTTTTCCCAGAAATTGGATCTGTTATGGGAAGGCTTTCATCTTCATTAAAGAGGTCCTCTTCACTTTCAGATTCTTCCATATCTTCATCAGAATTGACGTTTTTTGTCATATCAATATCCTCATCAACAATCCCTTCCAGAACTTTGAATCTAGAAAGGTCATTTGGATCTCTGAGTATCTCCTTCTCTTTGTTCTGCTTAGAGGGCGAAATTTTGTCCTGTTTTTCCCCACTTGTATTTCCTATTGGTTTATTTTTCTTAGCTCTTCTTGTTTTTTTCACAACCATCCAAGGCTCAAATTTCGCATCTGCATCAACTTCAGCATCCTGCACTTGGGAATTAGAAACCATATCAGTGTTAATAGGATTACAGGGGCATTTCTCAGACACATGACCATACTTTCCACACTCAAAACAAATCAAGTGAATACTCTCATATTCAATAAAATATTTTTTTCCATCCAGTTTGTATTTAGAAATTAGGGGTTTAGATAAATCGATTTCAACACACATTCTAGCAAATTTTCCTCTAGCTTGTCTAGTAGTAGTGGTATCAATTTTGATAGTTTTGCCAATATTGTTGCCAAAACTAGTGAGAAACCTATAGTCAAATAAATCAAAAGGGAGTTTTGGGAATCTAATCCAGGCAGAGATAGTATTAATTTTGTCCGTTTCGGGATCAAAACTAGAAAACCATTTACGAACTGTTAGGTAATGGTCCAAGATAATCCAAGGACCCTCACATAATGCAAAATTATAATCCTCTTCACAGATGAATTTAACAAGAAAGTAATCACCAGGAAGGTCAATAATTTCGATATCACCTTTTGGAGCCCACAAATCTTTAATTTTTTTCTCAAGAAAATTAAAACCTATACTTAGACCCAGCAATTTAATGATAAGTGTTCTGGAGAGAGGCTTGGCCATTCGGTCACGTTCATTCTGTGGTATTGTGACTAACAAGCACGCTTCATCTCCTTCGGGATCTTTGACAAAAGATGACGAATCCTGGAGTTCCGCTTGCTGTAAGTTTTGCTCAGGGTCCTTCTGGTTCATCTCAGGCAGATCCGACGCAAGGTCTGCTGGAGTGGACTCGCTAACATTCAAGATGTGAGTATTATCCTCGCCTCTCGAAAGGACTGCGTTCCGGAAAGAATCAGGGGCACAGGCGTTGGGCGGACTCAAGTCTCTGAGGGATTCAAGGTCGGCGTACGAAATAGGACCGGACGTTTGGCCGGAGAAGCCATCGCCGGTATCCTTGATCTTCTTCTTGTTTCGGTTCAGCAGATCTTCTTCCTCTTCAGTGAGATTCTTGGAGCGTTCTTTCGGAGAAGCCATCAGATTCTTGCAAAATTATGTGGTTCACCTCAACTCTCTAATGTTTGTGTTGGGTATTTGGAACTTAATTTTTTTCTAGTTTATTTTACATCAAATAAATCACATAGTATCCTTTAATGATTTATTTTGTGTTTTTTAGGTTGAGATTCATGGACAAATCTCTTTAGAATTAATATATCTTATATTAAAATAATAAAATATCAAGTAAAAAATAATATTGTATAAGAAACATATAAAAAGTATATATTATTATAAGTAAAATAATAAAATAGAGAGGAGTGGTGAAAGGTCTGGAAATGTAGCTACCGCCATAGGACCCTATATATACGTGTGGTTTTCTCATTTTGGTTGTAAAAAATTGTTTTTAGTTTAATTTCATTATAAGCTCCTAATTTTCAACAAGTGGCTGGTATTAGAATTCAGATCATTTTCTACAAGTGGTATCAAATTCATTGTATTCGAACTTTGAATGATAGAGATATAACTAATTTTACTTGTTTTACTGTGAAATAAATTATTCACCTTTGAAACTTAATTTGACTATGTTTGTTAATGGTTGATTTTATAGTGTTCGTCAAAAGAAATTTGTAACTCTTAATTCATTACATTTGAATTTGAAATAAGAAAGATATGACCACATGAAATATTTTTTAGTAAATTTAAAATATCATTGAAACATGTAGAACTACTATAAAACAAATGAAAAATAAGGGATCGATTTGAAACCTACTCTATACGTAAAGGACCAATTTAAAACTTCGGAATTTTATTCAGAAACAAATATTGGAGTACCAATATCTATATTTCTATCATATATCATATATATAAATTAATTTTACGTCTATGAATTTCTAAAGGAAAGTTTAATAATACTGACACAATTTGTCAAAGGGCAACATGAACATGGCACATTGGCAAAAAAAAAAAAACATGAACATGGCACAGCTGTTATTTATTTTCAGGTTATGCTTTCCGTTACATTTTTTTTCCTAATATATGTATTCTAATACATGTATATTATACCTATGAACACATTGTGTGAGTACTTTTACAAATAAATAGTTCTTAGGAATTAAAAAAATAAAAATTGAAAGGATTAATATAAAAATGAAAAATATAGCTTAATTCTCATGATTTATATATATTATGATCAATTTTAGTTTCTAATGTTTGTCTTAAATTCTGCTTTGGTCCTAATATTTTTTTGGCTCCGTACTGGAATCACATTCAATAGTCTAGGATAAAAAATGAACAACTATAGAAATATGTATAACTAATTTAAAACTTTTAAAATATCTTAGATCAAAATGAAATTTTTGATAAAAAAATTGATCAATTTGAATATTCAACTTATGAATTAGTGAATTTTGGATGTACCATCAATCTAATGGATACTGGACACGTATGAGTGTATGACACAAGAGTATACAATAACATTATGTATATCATCTGGTAAATGTCTACATCCATAAAAAATTGTCTGTCATTACTCATCAATAATCTAGTTACTTTTATCACATAAAGAAAAAATATAATAATCTAGTTACTTTTAGGCTTTTAGCAATTGTTTGTTTCTATCTTAAGAGTTGATAATTACATTCTTCATAATTGATATTAGAGATTTAGAGTATTGTTTGCTGTTCTTCTTGCTTTGGACTTGCTCTGTTTTCAGCAAAGAAAATTTCTCCACTTTAATTCATAGTCAAATTATTGGCACAGTCATCTGAATCCTCCTTGTGAGTTATATTATTTTTTGAGAATTTATCAAATATCGTTATTGATAAGATATGGCTAGACCGACATTTTACTTCTAGGTCGATCTGATCCTCCAATTTTTAGGACAGATCAAGCTCAAGTAAAATTATCCAAATAATTTTCAAAAGTCATATATATATATATATTGTCAAATATAATCTAACTTTAGTCTTCATCTATCTCTGCTATCCTCATATGTCTAATACTCATTTGGATGTCGGAGTCTCCTCATAAGAAATCACCCTTCACGACTAGGCTAACTCTTATTAGTGTTAGAATTTAGAGAGGAACGAAGATTTCAGAAACATTATCAATTATATTCAATTTCTAGTTAATGTCGTACAACACGACACGACAAATATTTATTTATATAAATAATTAAAGATTCATAAATTTTGATGAAAATTTTAAAAATTACAATATCCATCCGTAATATATGTCATATGCGATATTATTTTCTATTGTTTGTCATGATAAAATCACAAAAAAAAATGATTTTATATTATGAAACTTATAAAAATGTGTCGTGTGAGTGTCGTACGGATGTCGGACATGGACACATGTTTGACACGGAGACACACTGTTAAAATGAAGTGCCCATACTTCATAGCTATTATCCTCACATATCTAATACTCACTTAGATGTAGTGTTAGAATTTAGAGGGGAACGAAGATTTCAGAGACATTAACAGTTATATTCAATTTCTAGTTAACGTTGCTGAGAAGTCTAAGGGGCTGTTTGGGAGCAAAAGTGTAATCCAATCTCAATCTCAATCTCAACTTATGAGATGAGATGAGATGATGTTGAAATTAGGATGAGATGAGATTATGTAGTGGTGTTTGGATGGTTTGAGAGAAAATGATGTATAATAGGGTGTGAAATTATATAAAAGGGTATGTAATGATTGTGGTTAGGTGAAATAGGTTGTTGGATTTATTTATTTTGTATAGGGGTAGAAATGGTATGAAATAATGATGTTGAGATTGAGATTGAGATGAGATTGAGATGAGATATAGGTGTTTGGGTGGGGTTTGACTGGGGTTTGACTGGGATGATATTTGGATGAGATGCTCTTGGAAAGCGTGATTTCTCAATCCTATAGGATGATGGATTTTGGTCCATCCTATTGGATGAGATTATGGGGCAAAATGAAAATAACATTAAAATTCTTTTGAGAATGCAATTTGGTCCATAAATTTGTATCCGGCCAATTAATCAATCCCTAACATGTGTGAGTGATAATTCAAAGCTCGTAGAGAATCCAAGCCATGAATAATGGGGCACATTTATGAATTTGAATATAAAGAAAATAATAAGTAATATTTTGGGGACTAGAATGCAAATAACATGAAAAGTATTGTAAACATAAAATTTGGTCCATAACATTGTATCGGTCCAAAGAATCGGTCCCTAATATCTGTACTCGGGGCTCGAACAAAGCTTGTACCGTCAACAATCGGGTATATTTTTTATTTGCAAGGTGCAAAAAATAACAAACAATATCGTGGGACCAGAATGCAAGTAATATGGAAATGATTGTAAATGTACAATTTGGTCCATAACTTTGTAATTTCCCAACAAAACAACATTGCAATTTTTTTGCTACCCATGATTCGAACCAGAAAAATAACAAACACATGGAAACTTGTGTATTTTCCCAACAAAAAAATAACCGTTATTTCTCCATTATCCATAGCGAATAATCATCGGATGAATTTGGACACGAATTTAGAACAACAAATAGTTTGAGGACCAAAATCAAACTATTTTCATAGTTTGAGAAAAAAACTAAACATAAAATAGTTTTACTAGCCAAGGAAATTGAGCTCATAGTTTGAGGACTAAAATGCCTATAAAAGTGAAGATAAGTAATTTTTTTCTCTTTTTTAAAAAAATACAGTAAATAGAATAGAAGATTGTAACTTAAAAAATAATTTAGGGATTCAATTGTATTTTTACTCAAAAGAAATAGAGAAATGTTGGGACTAAAAAAAACAACATTACAAATAGACAAAAACATCTTTGTTTAATTAAATTAATATAAATTATATATATATAATATAAATATAATATATATATATATATATATATGAGGGAGAGAGAGGGAGTGGGTAGGTGGGTGTGTGAGAGATAGAGAGAAAAGGAGAGAGAGAAGTTTGTGTGTGTTTGTGAGTGAGTGAGAGAGAGAAAAAAAAAATTAATAAGAAATGATGGAGAGAGAGAAAATTATAAGTGTAATAAATGAGGGTATGTAAAATTACTATTTTGTCTAATTATTTTTTTTATATTTGTATTAGAGTGTAGGTAAATATAGGTATATAAATAAGGGTAGATTAATAAATGTATGATAAATGGGATGATGATTTGGATGAGATGAGGATTAGGATGAGATTGAGATGAGATTATGTGCCACACAAACACCCAAACTGGACTGTTCATCTAATTTTAGGTTGAGATTAGGATTGAAATAGGATGAGATTGGGATGTGTGGTTGCCAAACAGACCCTAATTTTTTATTTAATTGAGTCAGTGGCAGCTTTCTTTTTTCATTTAAAAACTGCATGATTGAAATTTTTCTGTTTTTCTTCAAAATCTCTCCCTCATATATTCAGGGACTTAAACGCACATAAAAATTTGACGCTACCTCTTTTTTCATTCTCCCTCTAATTTTATTTCCCTCATTGAAAACTTCCCTCCATCACAGATATTCAACCAATTTGAAACAGAACCCTAGGGTACACTATAACAATGATGCCGCCACCGTCCTCACATGGAATCTCATAAGATCTCGCGATATCTGCTTTGAAGATAATCTCTTTTTTTCTTAACTTTCTCTAATCTAGTTTTTCCCCTTTTCTTTTAGATTTGATCAAGTTGGGTGCCTCGCTCCGTTTGGTGAGTAACCCTACATGAATTCCTACATTTACTTTTGTGGGTGTCTCTTTCTGTGTAAAAGATTCGAGATTTCAGAGTTGTCTCGTAGCTTCCAGTGTATTCCCTGATCGTAATTTATGATTTTTCTTCTCGTAGGTGTTGATTTTCCGAATGACCGACGAGTTTTCTTTGTTTGTCTGTGACTATTGACTAATGACTCCCTTATAGTCACTGATTAACTGATTTTTTAGCAATGGGTCTTCATTTCATGCCATGTAAGTCAATGAAAAAAAAAAGGTGTTTTTTTTTTTCTTTTCTCTTTTATACACACACACAGACAGAGATGGCATAATTTGATTATGTGCATCAGGACATGATGCTATTTAGTTTTTACTGTAATAAACTTGTTTCTTTCTTTCTGACGAACTGTTAATTCCATTCTGCGTGATTTGTTAAAGATTTTAGAGTTCTTTGTAGTTTTGGACTTGTAGTCTTTAAAAGCAAAGCATTTCTTTCTACAAGTTAGTTCATATTCAAATTGGATTTCATTTCTCCATCGGTCTGTGTGGACAACACGGAAGAGTGGTTCCAACTTCTTATGATTAAGCGCACTCAACATCATATGAAACTGATGAATTTGAGATGTCAAGTTCTGATTCTAGTCTATTTTGTTAACACAACTCCATTTTAGCAAAAGTGTCTCGTTAGAATACTTTTAAACACCTTGCTGACTAACTCTAGCTCATGACTGTTGACTGATACTTTTTGAACATAACAAATTTATCTTGCAACTTATCTGGAATTCTGCAACTTTTTCTGTTGTCTAGTTCATACTATCTGATGATGTTCATGTATTATGAGGACTACTGTTTTTCATTTAGAAATTATTTTCTAGGACCTCCAACTTCCTATATTGCCTCTGTTTAAACAAATGGTCTGCAAGGAGGACAATGAAGAATCATGTCACAGATCTTGGTCTAATGACTGCCCAGCTTGCGGCCGCAGGTGGTTTTGTTGCCGGATTTGATGTCAACCTTACTCATCTGAGATCCTCCTTGCGAGTTTTACCATTTGTTAGACATTATGTGTGTTCTTATATTCAATTTCTACACAATGCTGCTTTGAAGGCTGATTTTGTATTACATTGATTCAGTGGTAGCTTTCTAGTGATAGTTAAAATATGGTAAATATGGGCAGTTTTTGAAAGTGATGATTAAAGCAGGTACTTCTGATGTATTGGCAAGTCTAAAACGTTCTCCTGGCGCAGCAAACTAGCAGTGCCGAGCGTTTGTAATGTCTTTGCATGATTAGAGAAACGTCTGCCAACTGATTTATTCACTGTCCATGTTGTTGCTCTTGCAACAAATATGCAATTAAGTTTTCCAATTGATTTGTTGCAGTTTGTGCAATTGTCAGAGTCATGTGTCATGTCAGTTTTTCATTCCTCCAAGTTTACTCATATTCTCTTACAAGTTTCAGAGTATAGGTTTGGAAAATGCATCAGTTCATTCAGTTGTTAGAATATCTCGAATTTCAAGTGTGATTGATCACTTTCTTTAAAGGGTTTATCCTTGTACTACAGGAGAGTCAACGGATAGTACTCTTCAGGATATAACAAAACTCTTGTTTAGAACTTTTTCTGATGATGTGAATTGAGTAAAAAGACATTTATAACATAGGAATAGACACTTAAAACAGATTTCTCTCTCTATTTGAGGGTTTTTATTGAATTTTTTTACTTCTGAATTACAATTTTAAGGTCATAACATAACTATAAAATTGCAATATAACTTTTTCTTTCCCATGGATATAGATATTTCCCTAGCTATTTTACTAAAGGATGTATACTCTGGTTGGGTTTATCCCCTAATGATGAATTAGCTTAAACTTGCGAGTTTGACATTTATAATCAAACTATTAGTTTTTTTTTTCTGTATTTTGTGAACCGTGAGGGAACTAATCCACAAGAGTTCTATGAAAAAACTTTGAAGTTTGATGAGACTCATCAAGAATAACGATTATGATTATTTCTGAGGAGCTAATACATAGCTAATTTATTAAGATGCTAAGAGTAAACTAACAATTCGATCTTAAAGAATTATTGAATTGATAATTTAATTTTTAAAAGATTGAAATGCACAATTTAATCTATAAAATATTAAACAATATACTCATTAATTCTTGAAAGAGCTTAATACCATATAGTTTATAAAAAAGACTACACTGCAAGTATTTTACTTAACCAAAAGAGTTTTTGTTGAAAATTGCTCAACTACATAGCAAGTTTTCTAATTTTCACATAATTATTAATAGGAAGGAAATAGATAATAGGGTAAATTGCAATTTGGTACCCTGTGAATAGGGGCGGTTCCCCTTTGGTACCCTGAAAGAAACTTTTTTGCATTGTGGTACCCCGTGGTTTGCTCCGTTAGCGATTTGGTACCCTGAGGTTTTTTTCTGTTAGGATTTAACGGCAAATGTTAGTTAAAATGTCAAAAATCTCCCAAAAAGTCTTCTCTTATGCGTTTAAGTCCTTTCCCTTTACTAAAAGGGATCAAAACATAAAGAATTAATTATAAAAGGGTCTTTAGAATTCTAATATTATAGATTTTTCTCCTTTTCATAAGATTTCTTTTGAATA
>QANZ01044994.1:45058-116347 GCA_003254925.1 Chamaecrista fasciculata | reverse complement strand
GGTCAAAAGGTAATTTTACAAAAATAAGAGGTCCAGACTGAAAATTACAGAACAATCCAAAATCTGGAGAACCAATTCATTCCAGTTCCTATCGGAACACGAAAATCGGGGTTTTCTGACGGATTTTTGACCGATCGGAACGCCCTTGGAGCCTAACTCCATTGTTCCTTCATTCTAGGGTCTAAAACTAACCTAGGGTGGTCTAAAACTACCCAACCATGAATGAAAAATGAAGAAGAAAGAAGAGGAAAGAGATAAAAACTACAAACGGGATGTTTTTCGGGACTTACCAAGATCAAACTTTGCCTCACAAACTCAGAGAAATTTTGCTAAATAATTCGTCCCTTTCTTCTGAGAATAAGCATCCTATTTATAGGCCAATGAGAGAATCCACCGAAATCATGATTTTAATGGAGATTGGAAAGATTGATTTTTGAAAATAATCATGGATTATCTCGATTTGATCTGATTTTGGAAGAAATTTGAGGGACCAAAATGAAACTTTGAGCAAATTTGAGAGACCAAAATAGGACTTGATTTTGGAAAAATTTGGGGGTTTTGATTTGTTTGTAATTAAATCAGGACCTATTCAAAAGTTTAAGGTTTTAGGGACCAATTTGAAGAAGAGATGAAACTTTTTTTTTTTGTGGGGCTTGATTTGAAAAAATTTGGGGGTTTTGATTTGTTTGTAGTGTACTTGAATGAAAATTTTAGTTGAATATAGGGATTTTTTGATAAATCATAGATGCTCATTTGTCTTTTGAGGTTCTAAGGACTATTTTGGTAAAGATCATAAATTTTTGGGATTAAAGTGTAATTAAATCAGGACCTATTCAAAAGAAATCTTATGAAAAGGAGAAAAATCTATAATATTAGAATTCTAAAGACCCTTTTATAATTAATTCTTTATGTTTTGATCCCTTTTAGTAAAGGGAAAGGACTTAAACGCATAAGAGAAGACTTTTTGGGAGATCTTTGACATTTTAACTAACATTTGCCGTTAAATCCTAACAGAAAAAAACCTCAGGGTACCAAATCGCTAACGGAGCAAACCACGGGGTACCACAATGCAAAAATTTTTCTTTCAGGGTACCAAAGGGGAACTGCCCCTAACCACAGGGTACCAAATTGCAATTTACCCTAGATAATACTGAATGCAACTAGTGCACTCGCCCTGTGATAGCTTAAGGTAGCATATTCTTGGAAATGGATCGTCCTCTATATTTTTTTGTTGTAATTTTTTCACATTTTAGAGATAAAAGAAAAAAGACAGAGAAAATATAGATTTTATTGTGAAATTCATACTTTTTCTCTCTTTCCAAAATGTACCAAAATACAAAAAAAAAAAATGCAGAGTGGATCCCATATTCTCTCCATATGATGAAATGTACTTTCTAAAAAGCTTGTAGGATATGTGAGTTTGAGGTGGGCTCCACTCTGCATTTGAGTTTGAGGTGGGCTAAGGAAGAAAATAGATAATACCAAATACAATAAGCTGCCTTACTTTTGTTATAAGGTAGCCCATACATTCTCATAAGCTTGTAGTATAATTTTGTTAGACTGTATATATTGTATGCTCTTGTATTCAGCACAGTTGAATAATACATATTATCATATTCTTCATAATCTTTAAGCTTGTTTATTTAGATAAATCCATATTCACTCAATTTTATCTACAATAAGTAAATCTGAAAAAAAAAGTGATGGGTTTATCAGACATTACCATAATGATTTTGTTGACAAAAAAAGTTAGAATATGGTATATATGCAGTAATATTTATATAGACTCAATTTTTTCTTTACTAATAAAAAATATCTCACTAAAAGATGTAAAAGTAGTGGCTCTAGATAAAACAAGTCAGCTGACCACACAAAAATTTCCATTTTTAAAGATTATAATAAAGAAAGAATTTCCTTTTTATAATATTTATTAAGTGACATCTTCGATATTCCACACCCACATATAGCACTTTCAAAGTGACTTGACCCAAATATAGAAAGCCACATCCACGTACAAGATTATTTATTGATTGAGATCTCCTCCAATTAATTTATTTTTTTTATAATGCAAGTAATTATATTCATCACTAAAGAAACCTATAGAAGTCAAAATTATCAATAATTTTTTTTAGTTATTAATTATTTATAAGTTTACGCTTATAGTTTAAGATAAATATAAAATATTTGTAAATAATTACACATAAATTTTAAAATATGATTAAACGATTGACAATTATAATTCCAAACAATAATTTTTTTAAAATTATTTATAAAAAAAAACTATTAGATTGTGGAATCCTTTCACATTCTTGGTGCAGCATTATCAAAATCACAATCTCATTTCCAAAGTCCAAACATAGCTGTCCACTCCAACAGAAATTAATTAACTAATCAATTGATTAGGGGTGTCATTTCAAACACTACTGTGATTGTGTTTCTTAATTATTGCATAGTGGTCATCACTTGTCTGCTTTATGAATACGAGTATTTACCAACCATCACTCAATTAATGATTTAATACTTTATATTCCAAAAAAATATGCTAACCATTAATTGTGCCCGATGCTGATGGACAAGTAGACAACAATGGCCCAAACTTATAATAACATTATTAATATACTAAATTTGTATTTTAACACGTACAAACTCTACAAATAATATTATTTAGTTTTTTTTATTTTCATAAAAATTTATACCCTTAATCTTTCTTTAACGATTATTTGTCTTCCATTTTTTATATATTTTTTTTTGGCCTGAAAAAAGAAATCTTCCATTTTTTATATCAGAAAACCAATAGTCTTATTCTCAATTATGTGTAAGGATTCAGATCACAATTTAGGATTCTGTATCAAAATTAAACCCCAACAAATTTTGTTGTTACAAATAACGCGTCGCTAAAAATATAACTTTTGTATGAAAACAATTATATAGTAGGCTCTGATCACCCGGGACGGAGGCAGGATTTTTGGTTGGGGGGAGACCATTATAAATTTTTTATAAAAATGGGGGGAGCCACTCATATAGCTTTTATAAATTTTTTTAACAATTACAAGGACTTAAATGAAGTTATTGCTAATTTGGGGGGTCGTGGCCCCCTACATCTGCCCCTGCTGATCACGAATCGTACTGTTTTGAGAAGTTTTTGCAACAAATAAAAGGCGTTGCCATAACCTTGTGAAGGCGCTGAACGATGTAGCCATATAGGGATCCAATCGAATCGAATTGGATTGTTTAGTGATGGCTCAAAAAAGTGGAAACGGATCCTCGGCAGTCTCATGCGCGTGCAGTGTCTGCATTTTGTGGAATATGGACCGTCCGTTTATTGAACCGCCCAGATGCTGCCACGTGTCCCCAAATTGCCAAAAACACATTTCCATTTTCCCTCAGCCTCCCACTTCCTTTGCACCGGTCTCCCTTGACGGCAACCGTGTTCTCCAGCTCGCGGTTCAACGACGCCGGCGGCTCATCCCGGTCCGGTGATGGCACCGCCATACTCTTCCCCATTCTCAGTCTTAGATTATTTTTCTGAGAGAGTGATTCACAACAAAGAGGGATATATGAAGGAATTTTTGTTACTATAAGGATTTGGAAGGAAAGGATTTCAGGAAGTTCTCTGAAGAAGAGGTTGTTGAATTGTTTCAAAAAATTCATTCAGAGGTATTTATTTGATGTTGGATATTTGGTCGATTGTGTGTGTGTGAGGGGTCAACTTGATGCATTTCAGATTGTGTGTATGGGAGGGGTCAACTTGATGCATTTCAGCTTTGCATACCTCGATTGAGATTTTTGAAGTGGCTTGAACATTACTGAACTTGTTTTGATGATTGAGTTTTTCAATTCATATGAGGCTTTCTTTGGGTTGATGATTTGGGATTTGTGATGTTGGGTTTCATTGAAGCTTTTCGGATGTACACACTAATCAGAATTATCGGATGAGAGCTGGAGAAATCAAGAAGTGAATAACTCTCTCGAAATATCGACAGCAAGAATTCAAAGTTCAAAGGCGACGGATCTGCATCTTCAGTAATCAAAACTATGAACCGCGAAGAGAAA
Source organism: Chamaecrista fasciculata (assembly GCA_003254925.1). NCBI lineage: Eukaryota > Viridiplantae > Streptophyta > Magnoliopsida > Fabales > Fabaceae > Chamaecrista > Chamaecrista fasciculata. Next base: position 112,294 of record QANZ01044994.1, on the reverse strand, counting down.
GCAGCCGCGTCAGGGAAGAAGGACGGTACCGCCACTGAGAATGGGGAAGAGTATGGTGGTGCCGTCGCCGGACCGAGATGAGAACGCCGCCGTTGTTGAACCGTGTTGCCGCCGTCAAGGGATGTGGGACTCTTTTTTTTTTGTACGCAAGGGAAGTAAGTGGGACTGAATGGAAGTGAAACTCTGACTTGTCCATTTTACACGTGGCAGAATCTTGACGGTTCAATAAAACGAACGGCCCATATTTGACAAAATGCAAAGACTGCACCTTCCTTAGACTGTTGAGGATTCGGTTCCCAAGAAAGTAAGTAGAAAGTTCCCTAAAATTTTCATAGACAATTGTGAATTGAATTTTCAATTTTCATACAAATCGATTCTTCACATTTTCTTTAAAACATGTTTGACTTGTTTTTGTTTTTTGAACGTTAAATATAATTCTTTTTTTTTCAAATTTTTTTTCGAAAAGTCAAGTCATCAAACAAATTTTTTAAATTATTTATTTTTAAAAAAATCAATTACAATTTTAAAAAAATAAAATTAAACGACAAACTTTAAATAAGATATAATCACACAACCACACCAACACTAATATATTGAATTTCATCAAAAGATTAAACATGGTTGGACGAGAATAGCGTTTGGATTATTGATGATTTCTTTAAAAAGACCTCATGTTATATTAGTTCGAGTCTCACATCAGGTGGTTAGCTGAAGTAAAGCACCATATAAGATCTTGAGTTCTCCAACCTCAACAGCTAGCTTTTGGGGTGTGGTTTTCCTAAGGGCTTATACTCGTATCAATTGGTGCTTTAATTGAGAGTCGACTGACACGGAGAGGGCAGCCTATAGGCTGGATTAAGATACGTATAATGCGTCGTGCCGAATACTTTCGAAGGAGTATATAATGATATGAGTCTCACATTGGGTGATTAGCTGAAATAAAGCACTATATAACCTTGGGCTCTCTAACCTCAACAATTAATTTTTAGGGTATGGTTTTCCTAAGAATTTATATATTCTCCTATCATACACCCTTAAAAAAATCATTAAAAGAATAACAATAAAAATATCTCAAAAACAAAATCATATCTTCTTAAAAATCACACGATAAATCTCTGTTTAATTTTATTCCTTAAAAAATGTGACATCCTCAATCTTCCACATGCACATAGCACTTTGAAAGTGGGACTTTGACTCCTTGAAAGAACAACACCCTTACAAGAAGACGTATCTATTTTTAATTGAATCTTTGATACATAAACAGGGAACAATTGCATTGTCACATCACATTTGCACATTCGTTGGTGCATCATAATCACAATGTCATTTCATTTAGAAACGTATTTATAATTATATATATTTGTTATAAAAATATCAATTATATGTACATGTGCGATTATCCAATAATTGGCCAAAGAAAGATCGAAGACGATCCAACAAACTGTTAATTAAGAGGTGACATTTCAATGCATGTACTCGATCCAAACATTAATTATTTCCATTGTTAGTTAATTATTGGTCATTTGGTGGAAGGACACAATGTCTCCTTTTTGATATGCCCATCCATCCATCCATTATTATTATATTTTAAGTGCTGCATATGTTACCCAATAACTCTCTAATAATATTAATTTATTCATTATTAATTGTTTTATAAAATCTTATATATCTATCTTATATTATATGGCTCCACCCCTTTCTGGTCGTCCATGTCTAAAACTATAGTATGAAATTAAAAATAAGAGAAAATTTACTATTAGGTCTCTCTTTCTTTACTAAATTAACAATTTAGTCCCTTATTTATTCTACATACATATTTGCGTGCCCGTTAAGGCACGCAAAGCCCCTAGTATATATATATATATATGCTTACCTGGATGTGTTCCCATTGTTGCTTGACAACTTTACATCATTGACACATTGTGTCAACACCTATATCTATTAAACATTTTCATAGATATCACTCATAATATAATCGTAAATAATAATAATACAAACAAATCTTCATATATTTAAATTACCTTATTAATTAGAATCACATGATTGCCTATAAAAAGGCTTCACCCTCCTTACCTTATCTTTCAGAGCCAGAGTCTTGTTCTTCAATCTTCATCTTTTCTTCAATTCTTCCACTTTGCTTCTTAAATTTGCTCTATCACTAATTCTTCAGCCATTAATCTCCAAATCTCAAGCAAGAAAATAAGTAAAAGGGTATTCATAAACCAATTATATATACATATATATATGGCTTCCTCAGTTGGTGAGAATGTCCTTGAGTTTTCACAGACCAACAACTACCTTCTCATGACATTAATGGAAGAAATTACAGAGAATGAAGAAGCTCATGTTCTTCATGATCATGATGAATGCTATGGAGAAGATGATGATAGGCTTGTGAGTATGATTCAATCACTTGAGGCTGTGATCACAAGTCAGCATGATGTGGTGGGACAGGTGGAGGGTCAGGATTGCTCCACGTCATCAGTCAATAATGGTGATGATCATCATCTTCATGGGTATTATGATTGGACGGTGGATATGGAAGAGACGGCATGCATGAATTACTTGTCGTCATCGGCACCGTTGGATGAGTTTATGATGATGGAAGATGCATTGAGTCCTGGTGCTACCGGTGGGGATGATAGCAATTACAACTCTGAGTTATACTATGGGGTTTTGATGGAGCAAGAAATTAGTGAGACTAATTATAATTATTACTTGCCACAACAACAACATATTATATACTGATGTAGTATTTTTCATGTGATTAAAAGTCATCAACAGAAACAGTTCTATATATATTACACTTGTGATGATTCGTCATAGTAATAAAAATAATTTTTATATATATTTCTTTTATCTTTTTTTCTTTTTCTTTTTCTGTCGTTTACAATTAGATGTGATGTGATTACCATGTAGATTAATGTTAATTACAATGAAATTCCCCGGCTCTTGGTTATCTTCTGGTCGCTAGATTGTTATCAGTATTAGATATTTTAGTATTTTTGGTTCCAAAATGTATAATATAAAAATATAAAATATGTATTAAAAATGGTTGATGAAAACTAAAAGATTAAATAACTGTTTATTGCTTTCATTTATTTTTTTCGGACAATAAATTTAAACTTTTTTTTTTATCGAAAACAGGATATTCATTGATGATATAACAGAGGAAATTCAAAAATCAATAAATAAATTAATCCTCAAAATGTATGTTTAGGATTTTTCTGATGTTATAAGATGTATGAAGGAATATTGAGAAACTAAAACCAATAATAATTTAATGGATTATATTGTGCAGTTTTGTATTTAAATATAACGTACCTCTTACTCATTATATTTTAGTTTAAGTAAAAAAGTATTTGTGTAAGACTGAAACTCAAAATTTTACTTATAATAAAAACCAAAATACATACTATTCTAATTAAAATTGAAGATAAAATAGTTTAATTAGGTAACTCAGTTATTAAATGTAAAGCTTTGTATATAAATATAGTCCATTATTGTAAGTATCATTGTTTAAGGTACTATCAGGTATTAAATGTGGGTATTTTTTTTCGCAGAAATTCAAACTTCAGTCTTTTTTTTTGGTAAAAGAAAATTTAAATGAGAATAAGTACTCATATCCTATTAGAGTCTAAAAACCTCCCAATCTCTTTAAAGATTTACGAGAGAAATTTATAGTATGTATTTTGGTTGTGGGGTAAAAGCCCGAACTTTAACTAAATGTGATCGGGCAATGACCGCACCGGTCGCTAGGTGGTAAAAAATACCGGAAATAATGCACTATAGTGGTGCAATCCGAGTCGATCTCTTGAGGAACTTTTGTGCAAAGTTTAATTGCAAACGATACCAAATTATCACTAATCGGGTGAAAGCAAAGGAAATTTGTTCGTTGAATGATTTTCTATGACCTAAAATAATAATTAAATAAAACAATAATATTTTTGGGTTTTTGATTGAAAGACTGAATTGAAAGGCAATAATAATAAATCAACGATTAACTGAGTTGAGAGAGTACCCGACAGAGCAATTGGATTAAGCAATCATCACTAATAAAAATAAGCGGAGCATCTCGCACTATCATCCTAAGGTAGCCACTAATAACTTAATGACCTAGGTTAACAATATTATCATGAAAATACCTTAAATAAGATAAGTCATAACAAGAATTCAGAACCTTCATTCAATTGATGATAAAGAAGATCAAGAAACATAATCTTTATAACAAATACCATTGTCAAAGCTATACATCTATAATTATAACTAAACTAGTGTAAACTCAAGGGTTACAATCAAGATATAATTAAACAATAAAACCAAGTTCCTAATCAAGAATCAGAATACCAAATAGTTCTCAGGTTCAACTAGAATTCAAGAACAATAAAGTAAATCCTAATTCTAGAGTGAGAAAAACTCCCTAGTGGTGAAACCCTAGTTCATGCTTTGCTCCAATGCTCCTCCGGGTATGAGTGTTTAGCCGCTCATGGGAACAACTCCAGAATTTGCTGCCATGATCTCAAGAAAAGCTTCACACGATGATCCAAATTGCTAACCGAGATATGGAATGTGTAAAACTCTCTAAAAACAAATGTGTAGCCTCTAAATGACCTAAAAACGTCTCATATGTATTATTTTCGGCTTATTCCAAGGGAATCTAGGTCTGAATCATCCAAATCGGGCTTGGGCCTGCTTAATTATAAATTATAGCAAACCCGCCGCGACTGTGCATGGCGGCGGTTTTTCCAGAGAGACCCGTCGCGGACCCGCCGCAGCTATGCATGGCGGCGGTTCCGGCGACGGTTTCTCCAGACTTCTGATTCTTCTCGGTTTGGTCCCTGACTCGTCTCCAAGCATCCTTAAGCCTTCCTTGAAGTATTTCAACACGTTGGATTTCATCATAACCTACCAAGAACATCGAGAAACTAAGTGAATTCTCAGGATAAAGAGGATCAATCAAATAATAAAGATTAAACCCGAGAAAACCACTCAATTAATCACAAAATAGTCCAAATAATCATCAAACTTCAAGGCATCATATTTTATCATAAAGGGACATAAAGGCATGCAATTGAATCCCAAATGAATATAAAATGCTCTAAAATGTCACCAAAATATATGATGAAATATGGTGCAAACTTGGTTTAGTTCATATATGCAATATCCATTTTCTTCCTCTATTATTTACTTGATTCCATTAATTATTAATAAATTGTGCAATTGATTGGTAGCACATTAAAATAATTACTTTAATAATATTCCACAATGGTGTAATAAAATGAAAGCAATCATTTCAAAGATAAGGTTTATATGTACTATATAATATGCAACACGCATATTAATTGGTCTCTATTAACCCATAAAGAGAGAGCGAAATAGAGTCAAAAAGTTTCTATATGTTATCTTACAAGCTTAATGTCAGGCTCAAAAAGTTTTTTTGCTAGGATTCCTATCAGCTAGCCAATACTTCAATTAATCTTGATTAATAGATCATTATATTTCTTGACTTTTATAAAAAGGAAAGTAATAATGATTTTATATATTATAATTTTTTTGTATAAAAGTACACTTTTGGTCTTTAATTTCTAACAACTAATTGATTTCTTTTATAATCTCAATTACTATTAATTTAATTTAGTTAATTTGCCCAAAATGTTGAATTTGAACCAGAGTTAATAATTAAATGTTAAAATATTGGTATAATATTAATAAATAAATAAATAAATAATACATTAAACATTTCCAAACTCAATTTTTTTTTTTGTTAAAACCGAATTCTAAATTAAATGATAAAAAATATACTTGTGCCAAAAATAGCTCCTTTTTTTTTCAGATAAATTAAACCATTAGCATCCCATCTAGAAAACGAAAAATCAAGTACATATAATAATGAAAATTACTTTACATTTTTGATGTTTGAAGCTGTAAAATTAATTAAAAACAGTCAATATTAGTGTATATAGAAAATGAACCTCAAGATATATGAATCCTTATTTAATAAATGCACTTGAAATAGAAAATTGATTGATTATGACGAGGCCGGCCGTATGCCAACTTTGCCAATATATAAACGTGTAAATTAAAGCATCCTAATTATTCCTAATGAATTAATTAATTTAAAAATTTGAGTGGCTTTGAGCCTTGAGGCAACATATACACCCATAATCATACACATGTTGCCTTCTACAATGAAATTTGACTTACTTTAACATATTCTAGTGGCATTCAGAGTCATACTTTCGCTATAATATTGCGAAATTAAGGATATATATAGGCTAAGAGCCACATATTATATAGCATATTCTTGTTTAAATAATGAGGTATAATTTTGGTCCTTCAAATATGCTTCTTGACTAGTTTAGACAATAATTTTTTTTCATAAACTAAAGATTAGGTGAATTGAATTATAAAAGCTCACCAAAGCTAATATATGTCTTCATGTTTAATGAACGTTTATTAAAATTATTTATTGTAGATTATCTATCAATAAAACTCTCACATTAACAACGAGAATAAAGCTCGTGACTATACTAATTAGGAGTCAATTTCTTGTCAATTGAACTAATCTTTACTGACAATCATACACTAAAACATAGTTATCTTAAAATTAACACATATATATATACTAGAGGCTTTGCGTGCCCTAACGGGCACGCAAATATGTATGTAAAATAAATGAGGGACTAAATCGTTAACTCAGTAAAAAAGAAGGGATCAAATAATAATTTTTCTCTTATTATTAATTTTGTACTATAGTTTTAAAATGTGGACGACCAGAAAGGGGTGGAGCCATATAATATAAGATATATTAAAAAATAAAAAAAAATAATGAAAATTTACGTAAGTTAATTAAATCATTTCACATAAGTTACTTACTTCTATTTTATTTTAAACTATAGTCAAAATATTTTTTTATTTTAATTAAATTTATAATTTGATTTTTTAAAAATATGTACATACTCTCTAAGACATATAAAACTTATTTATTGTATATATATACATATGATATTGACATTGATAAAGTTAGAAGAAATCAGGGTAATTATTATAAACATAAATTAATTAATAACACAGCTATCTATAGAATTTACTTAAGACGAAAAAAATGGTAATTTACTCTTCTTATAAATCAATAAGTCTATATACTAAATAATCAAAAGACCTATTTATGAATTATTCTCTATTCATCAGTTGCTTTTATCATATGCATATAAGCTAGACTTTTTTACCAAAAATACCAGTCTTAATATTTTTCTTTTTAAGAAAAACCATTAGATATTTGTTAATTATTTGGAGGCAACAAGGGTTGGTGTTGGCCCATGAAATTTTCAGACCACATGGGTGTTGGTTCATTCACCATCCATTTTAAAGTGAAATATAATAATAATAATTATAATAATAACAATATATATATATTTATATATCTAAATCAACACACACATTTACATAATTGATAAGTAGTGGTGGCAACATGTTCATCAAAATGGGGTTGGATGGTTAGAAATTATGGGTATCAACTATCGATCAAGGTCTTGTTTTATTTGGGACCCACAATAGCTTTCATGCTCCTCTAGTACTATATATCTTGTCAACACCTAATACATAATTAGATAAACAATTAATGTGGAAGATATTATTTATATGAAAGGCCACAATAATCTTGATCTGGAGAGCTAGCTAGCTAGCCCCACTAATTAATAACTAGATTTTCCAATCACTTTCTATAATAGACTTGACAATATATAATGAGAAGTGAGAACAAATAAGTGATATAACATCTTGATAATTTAATGATGATGTTTAATATATAATTATAAAGGTCAATTATGGTGTTTTGAGTGCCAATCTTATCTAATCTTTTCAAGAAATATAAATCGGACACAAGCCAATCTTCATCACATATCTCTGTCATTATTTACTCCATTGAACTAATAAAGGCCAGAGTTAATAAAATTAATGTATTGATCAATAATTTTTTTTAGTTTTATGATTAAATAATATTACACCATTTTTAACCTATGACTTAAATCTTTTATATTATATATAATTGTAAGATTTTTCAAAAAATCATTCATTAATATAAGATATAAGATATAAAATATTATAAAAGATGAAAATCGTAATAAGAAATTATTTTTCAAAATAAATATTTTTATTATTTGAAAAAAATCAGTTATTTGATAACATTAATTATTGGTCTCCTTAGAATTAACTAACACTTTTTTAGAAAGGTTTATTTCAAAAAAGTATAATAATTAAAAATTAAAGGTCAAATCATGTTGCGTACTTGCGTGGAAGATGCAAGGAACATATTGTCGAACAATACATAGAATAGAAGAACCGTACATGAAATGAAGGCCCTTATTTGTTCATGAATATGATATTAATAAAAGAATCTATATATTAAAAAAAGGATTTAATTAATAAAGAAATTGATTTGTGTATGTGGCAATAGGTGACACTAGCGTATTGGTAGTTTGCTTTATGATTAGTTGACGTTGCTGGCACAAAAACACCTGTTTCACAACTTGGGTCAGATTCTATGATCTTCTCAAGATCTTCCTTACTTTCAATCGCACCTTCTATAGTATATTATTTTTAGGATAAATTATATTTTGGTATTATTGTTTATAGAACAATTTCACTTTGATATCCTGTTCTTTCAAAAATAATAAGTACCATGTTAAATTCTTTACACTGTTAACATTTTAGTACTCTGTTCTTTCAAAGTGACATTTTGGTACATTGTTATTTGCACCGTTAATACTTTGATACCCTATAAAAAATAGAACATGATAACAAATCATGAAAGAACATAATATCAAAGTGAAATCGGTTCATAAAATAAGATACCAAAATATAATTTACCCTTATTTTCAAATGATTATTCAACGTTAGTAATATATATACAAGGAATATAATAAAGTAGAAAGAACTTATCTATCCTTTATTAAATATCAAGAGTTTGATTATTCACTTTAGGTATGGAATAATCTTCTAATTATCTCACATTGAATTTCTTATAAGCGAATCTAAAAATTAATCACTATAGCTGACAATAAATGTCTTAAATAATACTTAATCATTTAGTTTATATATATAAATCCTAACTACTGTATACTTTATGCACACATGTGCACATGGGTGTCGGCTCCATCATCAAATGAAATGATATGAGTACAATATCCCCTTTTAATTTATTTATTTATTCAAGTGATAATGGTTCTTTCTATGAGCCTATATAACTCTCACATACCTTCTTCGCCCTCATACAAGCCAAGCATTCATCATATATATAAACCTTATACATACCCTTCTTTCTTCTATATATATCTATCTATAATCACTACTTTTATTTTAGATCTATTACCCAAAATTTGTGTTAATTTTGTACCAATAATAATGGCTTCTCAAGTGTGTGAAAACTTGGCTTTCATCAACGGTGACGATGAGGTCAATGGGATGGAAGTCTTCGAAATCGACGGTGGTTTTCTGATGTCCTTGATGGAGGAAGGGCCATATGATATGAGAGATAATAATAGTGATAATGATGATGATCGATTAGATAGCATAATCAGATCACTTGAGGCTGAAATCAATACTAGCATGATGGACGGTCCTGATTCGATGTCTATGGAATCTGAATCCATGAGCAATACAGAGGATTTTGCTCTATTGAGAGACATGGGACATATGGACGGCCAGGATTACTGGGGTCCATGTGATTATGAGGTGGGATGGGTTGATATGGACGTGGTGCCTTCCTCACCGTCGGATCAAGGGAGCTGGTGCATCAACCATTATGGAGATGAGATGGAGGCGATTAATGCTGAGTTCTTTGATGTTGGTAATAATAACTTGAATGGGTACAACAATCATCAAGTTTGGCAAGAGATTAGTTATTATGATTCCATGTAATTGAGGCAATTACACATTAATTAGTAGTCACAAGCATAATTGTAAATCAATTCTCTTTTTTTATGTGATTGCCTTTTAAAGTTTATATATATACTTTAATCTAGCCTCATATATAGAAAAATTAAAATAAAGGGTAAATTACACTTTGGTACCCTGTGGTTTGACCCTATTTCACTTTGGTACCCTGTGGTTTGAAACTTGACACTTTGGTACCCTGTGGTATTCTCCATTAACACTTTGGTACCCTTTGGAGCTATTTTGTAATTTTAACCATAATAAATTTTACAAAAATTACATATTGACCCCAAAAAAATTTTAAATTTTTCATTTTAGATATAATATGTATCCAGGGACTTATTTGTACTTTTTTGAAAATTTTTTGGGGTCAATATGTAATTTTTGCAAAATTTGTTATGGTTAAAATTACAAAATAGCTCCAAAGGGTACCAAAGTGTTAATGGAGAATACCACAGGGTACCAAAGTGTCAAGTTTCAAACCACAGGGTACCAAAGTGAAATAGGTTCAAACCACAGGGTACCAAAGTGTAATTTACCCTAAAATAAAATCTAATTTCACAACGATTTTGTTTCTCATTAGTTAATTTTTACTCCCTATTACTATATAGTTTATACTATAATTAGCACGGTCAATTGGGCCCGTAGACCGCGGGTCGACACGCCTCGCTCGTTAAATGAGCGAGTTTGAAAAATAAAAAATAAGCTCGTTTAAATGCGAGCTTAAATGGGCTAGTCCGTTTAGCTCACGGGTTAAATGATGAGTTGGGGCGGGCCGACTTGCTTAATTTTTTCATTTTAGTTTTTTATATTACAATCAGGTTAAATTATATTTATATATATTCTTTTTGTCAATTTTTTTAATTAATATTTTTATATTTTTATTTTACATTATTTTCATCTTAAAATATATTTTTTTATTAAAATAATGTTTAAAAGACAAACACAAAATATTTAAAACATATTTTCAAAGCCAAAAAGACCTTCAATATCAAATACAAGTGTGGTTGTGAACAATATAATGGAAGAGAAAAACTATTAAATAATTAAATATAAAATTGATTTATTAAATTTATATTTTTTGTTGTTAACATTTCTTTTAGACTATAAAATAAGTTTTTTTAAATAAAAAATTTGGTCCGTGGGCTAGCTTATTTACCCATGGGCTAAAACAGGCGGGTATGGGCATTAAAATTTAAGACCATTTATAAATGGATTGGCTCGTAATAGGCCGGTCCATTTAACTACGCTAATTTTATATAGATTTGTAACTTTCTCCTTGCCTTTCAAATCATATATGATAGAAAAAGTCTCAATATAAAAAAATATAAAAAAAGGTAATAAATCAGAAAAATTTAAGAAAAATCTCATCATTCCTAATTATATTATGTTATATAAAAAAACGTACAAATAAAAAGAATTAATAATCTACATTACAAGATAGCACTACACAGCAAAACAAATTGGAAATCGATCAGATTCTATAATTATTTCTTGAACTCATCTGCAGGAATGTTTACCGGCCACTGTTTAAAAAAAACACCAGAAACTTAATTTAATTTGAAAATATCATGAGTTTCCAAAACATACACGGATTAAGTAGAACAAGAACAAAGACTTATAGTACACCACGGTCAATTTTCGCCTAATGACTCTTTTGTAGTAAGCAATCAAAATTACCTCATCACTATTCTTAGCCAAAAGTTCTTCATAGTAATGGCATAAACCTCAAAATATCAAAAATATATATATATATATATATATATTGAACCCAAAAAATTTCTATTTACCAATCAAATTAAGTTGGCATATGTTGAATACAATAAAACACAGTAACTATTATACCCTCAAGCTAAGTTAGTATATGTTCTGGGATTGATTAGTTTGATCTGGGACAAGTAATATTATGTATCTATACATGAAAATACATGCATGCTATTATTACAAGGTATTTTGTTAACCCTGTGAATGTTGATGACTATGCAATTGTAGTGCTAGTGTAGGAACTTCCACAAGCTACATATGAATATGTGATTCTAGTTTAGATTGAGATGAAGGTAAAATGTAAGACTAGTAAAAAACTAGTCTTTTGACTTTTTTCTTTTTACAGGGTGAGGAGGTTTTTTATTGTTTTTTTTGCTAGACTTCTATCGGTGTCAAAGTTCAACAACGACCTATTGGTTGTCGCCACTANAATATATAAAGAGACCTCTAGCTGGTTGGTTAGAGGTGTGGATGTAGGATAAGGGAAATTTCCGTATCAAGGATCATACCCTTATTTGAACCACTAAAAGTTTTGGTGTGTTTGTTCCTTAACTTAACTCTTTACATTTCCTGAATATTTATTTTTGTTAAGGAAACTGTTTTTACGCACTTCTGGAACATTTTATTCTACACTGATTTTAAAGGAAGCTGCGTCCAGGAACATTGTTATTTCCTAACAATATTTTTCAAGGAAGTACGTTCAAGGAAGTGTCAAACTTCCTGACAAGGCTTTTTCAAGGAAATATATTTTCAGGAACAACTTAGTTTTTGAATATACTCTTCTAAGTATAAGGAACTGTCATACTTCCTCTGGAAGCTTTTCAAGGAACGAATTTTCAGGAAAAGATTTTAAAGTTTCCAATTCACCCCCCCTCTTGGGACATTTTCACTATCTTATTTTCTAACACAGATATTCCAACATATAATAAATTCAGCACAACACTTGACATCAATTTCTGGTTTAAAAATTAAGAGCTCCTCTAGCTAGCCACCTCCTGCTAATTGTTGATATCTTTTCAACCCTTATCCTCAAACCAATTAGGCTGCAAAACCTAACTCGTTGCTCATTAACAAGTTAATTAAGAGGGTATACATTTTTATGATCTTTCCACTTTAATTTATGAGTTTTGTATTTAGGACAATAATGAATTAAGGAATAAATCAGTATATACATTTAGTACAATAATTAAAAGATGAACAAACATACTTTTAGTCATGTTTGTCTTATCTTAATTTCTGTGTGCTAAGCCCTTGTTTCAGCACTTACATAAAATAAAGTAGTATATATATTCACATACACATAATGCACTTACTGTAAGCCCTTGTGCTTATGCATTTTGAGAGATTTTTAGTAAGCCTAATTTTATAGTTTTTGAAAATTGGACTAAATCGACCAATTTGACTGGTTGAATAGAGAACCGATGTTTTGTTCAGTTCGGACTAATTGAAAAACCGAGTGGCTACGAAACTAGTATATTAGATCCAATTTTTAAAACTCCAAGTATAGTTAGATATCAGTCACAATTAGTGGCAACCCAATATGAACATTTGCAATTCGCCAATTAGGTAACTTCTTTCTATTTTAACGTCAATTGTTCTTGCTTTTGCATATTCTAAGAATTAATGAATGACTTAATGTCATCAATATTCTATTGATTCATAGTATATTATGTATAACATTGTCTAATCATGTTCCAAAACTTTCTATAAAGCTTCTTTTGTCACAAAAAGAAACTTTATTGAAAGAACATAGGTTTGAAATTTAAATAGTGGGTTTTAAAAAAGCTTTTGACATCGAGTACTCTATTATACCATCCCGATTATGACTCTCGAAGGTATTGAATTGAATTTATACAAAATCTCAAATGTAATTAATAATCTATTGAACTCTTCATAATTAAGTTAAGTTCTTAATTCCTACGTCAAATCTATATCTTCTTCTGTGCTATTGTGATGGGCTGACTTAATCATTCCAAAGTAGTATTTTGATGAGTAAGCACAAGAAAGTTGTTATTTTTTCCGATAGTTATTAGATATTTATATAATACACATTCAGTTTTAGAAGAAAGAGTGAAAGACAAACCACTTATTAATAATGATAAATTTTAAGATGGTCTCTCATAGTCTCATCAAATCACCAATTTAGATAATTTATAGTACTTTAGGAATGTAGTACTGAGAGAGATAAGAATAGGTTAGAGTGAGAGAGATAAGAATAGGTTAGAGAGAGAAAGTACCAGTGAAACCCATTTTTTCTCTCTACTTGTTCTTTTCTCTCTACACTTCACGTCACATGTATCATCTACTCATCTTAAAATCCTTATGTGGTACTTATAAGTACGCTACACAAAACATTAAATGACCAAATCCTTTGATTTTAAAACATCGATGTGGTTGAATTTAACAAAGAATGTTAGTCTTTCAAAATGTGATGAATCTAAGTTTGAATTTTTATTTGGAGAGATGCTCACATTTAATATCTTATAGTATTTATAGCAAAATTACCTCTTATAACGAATACGGATAAGAAATCAAGAAAAATTAATATCGACTTCAAACAATTCAACTTCTCCATATATATATATATATACTCTAATCAACCCTAATTAAGCATGAATTCATACTTGTTGAATCACCATGTTAACATTTGATCATTGTATTAAAAGTGTATTAGCACTATTGTTGTGTGACACATTCTTACAGGAACTATCATGATTAAAAAATCTCTATCTTGAACTAGATCGATAAGCCTAGCTACTCTAATTAAAGAAAGACTTTAGTTCATCAAGTAGAAAAGTGTTGGTTAAATTTGCTTGCTTTACTTGAAGGAAAACTAACACGAACGTGAGAGAAATTGATGAAGGAGACTATAGAAAAAAGTTTTAAAAAGAAAAAGTGTAAAAGCAGAAAAGAAAAAAGGAAGAATTATTGTGACGAAAAAAGAGGAATTAGGTTTAGATTAAAGAATAAAGAATGAATCTGCGTCCCTCTTGATTCACGCAAGTGTCTCACACTCACACGTAAACGCAATATTCTATTTCCGCCAATTGCACTCTCAAAAGCAGAATCACTCACTCACTCTGTTTCTGCTTTTTTCGCACTCACACACACATTCCACACATTCACAGATACAGAGAGAGTGAAAGAAAGCAATAGAAAAACCAAAACCAGGTTCAAAAGCAAAAGCAAAAGATCACATTGATTTGTAGCTTTTCTTTTTGATTGGTTTCCAATCAGACCACTGAAAAAGTCGCCTAGGTCACCAAAGAAGACCTCGTTAAGCAAACACAAAGAAATGGGGAAGATTAACGACGTGCCACATTTATACTCGCCTTCTCGCTCGTTCCCTAGGTTTTTGAGCTCGCAGCCATGTCAGAGATTGTCCCCGCAGAACCCATCGACGACTACCATTTCGAAGAACCACATTTTCGCGAAACCCGCTTCGGTGAATCTTGCTATGAAGAAGGCGAGACGTCTTACGCAAGACCTCATGTCACATTGGCCATTACAGGTGCCGACGATGTTCCCGAACCCTTCGACGATGTTCCTGAGCCTTTCGACAGTGAAAGGTTGCCCACCATTTTCGGCTCCGAAATCCAAAGGTTTCTTCGTGTCGCCAATTTGATTGAGAGGGAGGAGCCTCGCGTCGCCTATCTCTGTAAGTTTTAGTAACAATAATATATTTATGATTCAAGTACTTGATGTTGTGAATTATGGATGATTCTTTCTTATTATTGTTACAAGTTTCTTTTATATTTGTTTTCTATAATTATGCATTAGCTGCTCATGATCAAATATGGATATAATAGAAGTGTTAAATGATTAATTAACTTTGCTTAGCCCAGAAATGATATTCATGGTTGACTAAAGTCAACAAATGGTTTATTTTACTTTGTCTTAGTAATTCTTATTTGCAGGCCGTTTTCATGCCTTTGTAATTGCACACACATTGGACAAGAATTCTAGTGGAAGGGGTGTTCGACAATTCAAAACTTCACTTCTTCAGCGACTTGAACAGGTAAAGAAGAATGTTGGAGCATATGATGCCAAGAACAGGGGCTAATTTGAGAATCCTGTCTTCCAGATATAATATAATTGTAACAAAAGATAATAATTCCTTTTTTAAGAGAATTCATGGGTTTTTTGGTCATAATCTATTACTTTTTTCCAGTTTGGATTGACTGCCAGTATGCTCAAGAAGAACATATAATATGAATGACAATTTTTGTTAGTTCAAAATTTTTCCTTTTCAGATACTGCTATATTGTGGGTGTAAGGATTAATGTATACTAACTTCCTCTGTTTCAATTTTATATGTTAATGTCCTTGGATTTGGTGAACTATGATGCAGGATGAGCAAATTACTTTCAGGAAAAGGAAGGACAAGAGTGATAGTCGTGAACTTAAACGTGTTTATCATGCCTACAGGGATTATTTTATGGAGCATGGTAAAACATTTGATTTAGATCATAGGTATTTATGCATATAATAATCAATACACCGTTTTTCCTCTTCAAAAAACTTTTCTCTTAAAAGTTTTATATAGCTTACTTAGGCAGCTTTTGTGATGTTTCATCTTCACAGCCATAGGGAAAAATTGATAAATGCACGCTACATAGCTTCTGTTCTGTTTGAGGTGTTAAAAACCGTTACAAATGCCGCCGGTCCTCAGGTTTTTCCAATTCTTTCTTTCTTTTCTTTAGATCTCTTACTTCTATTTTTAGTCATTTTTCATGACATAATTTAGTCCGAAATGAACATTTTACCATCTTAATTCAATTTATTAGGTACTTGTTGAAGGAAATGATATACACAAAAAATCTGAGTTCAACATTCTGCCACTTGAGCAAGGAGGCATGCAGCATGCAATTATGCAGCAGCCTGAGGTCTGATGTCACATTTCCTTTCAGTTCCCTTCTTCTCCTTCCTTTCTGTAGATTTTCCGTGGACTCTGATAGTCGTGCTGAGTTGTTGAAATAATAAACTGACTGTCTAGGGATTTGGTGCAGATTAAGGCTGCTATTGCAGCTCTTCGCAATACCCGTGGTTTACCGTCACCTCAAGAATTCAAGAAAAATGGAGCCTTTTTAGATTTACTTGATTTTCTTCAACATTGCTTTGGATTCCAGGTTAGACATTCTAGTTAGTTTTAGACTTTGATTTTCATTGTTTGGGTTTGGTTATTTTATTGCACTATTTAAACTTTATAATTACCAATTTAAATACAATTGGTATACTAGTGTAAGTTACGATTGCTTGAACTAGTCTTTCCGGAGTTTTTAGTATTTTGTGTCTTACATTAGGTAGCAAATGTGGCCAACCAAAGAGAGCATCTGATTCTACTCTTAGCCAACATGCAAACTCGGCAATCACAAAAACAGACATCAATTTTAAAGGTGCATTTCTGATAGAACTTGCATCTTCTGGCTTTACTTCCTCATATTTGGCTTTGTAATTTATATCACTTTTATCTTATCAGTTAGGGGAAGGATGTGTTGATGAATTGATGAGAAAGTTTTTCAAAAATTATACAAACTGGTGCAAATTTTTGGGAAGAAAAAGCAACATACGGTATGTTAACTTATCTATTTCTCTTGTCACTTTCAACAGAGCCCTTTTTTTGGGGGGGTTTTGTGGGGGAGGGGAGGGAGGTGTGCTTTTCATTAGCTCATCCACTCAACATTCAACACGATAAGGTGGTATACCTATGTGTGTGGAGTGTATTTTTCTTCCACTTCACTGTTCCTGTTGTGTGTATTCTATTTCATTTTAATTTCAGATTTTCTGTTGTATCATGTAGTAAGTATGTTACAACTTGTTTTGCAGTTTACCTTTTGTGAAACAGGATGCCCAACAGTATAAAATATTGTATATAGGACTTTACCTGCTCATATGGGGGGAGGCTGCTAATTTGCGATTCATGCCAGAATGTCTCTGCTATATCTTTCACCAGGTATATCAAAACTACACAAATACCTGTTAGATTATATGACTTACAATTTGATTGGCCAAGCTTTTTGGGGATGGATAAGCTGCTTATTTTTTAAAGAAGTATTCATTATGAGATTGAGTGGTAGCAGAAGTAGCTTTTCTGCTATGGGAAGGAAGCAGAAAATTGGAGTCCTTAGAAGTGGAAGTAGAAAGATATTTTTTTTGAAGACGGTTGTAATCACCTCCAATTTTTTTCCTCTACCCTCTTAAATATGTACCCTTTTTCCTAGTTTGATACTCAAAAACACTTCTTTATAAAGATTTTCCCAACACAGATTATTTCTGGAATACCAATAAAAATATATATAAAATGATTTTTCCTCAGAAACTGTTAATCTTTCAGTAGACTTTTTTTAAAAGCTTTTTTAAACTTTATTCAAAAAGAAGTTATTTAAAATAGAAAAAATGGGTAGCTTGGGCAGACAAACTATAGCTTTTACTAGTTTCTTTATTTAACAATCTGAAATAGGAGATACTGACTTAATTAGTTAGCCTCTTAAACCCTCTATAGAGTGCTAAGAGAGAGGTGCATGTACATGCGACTATACTTGAAAAATAGAAGCCCAATCTTTAAAGCCATATCCTAATAACACATTGGTGCTAGGATTTTATTTTGACATGTTTTTCATGTCAAATGTCGTAAACTTATTGATAAAATATTTCTGCAGTCTTTATTGAATGAAATTGTCCATGATATTTCTTCTATTTGATTATTCTCTAGCTTATTATCCTCCGTGCTTTTCTTTTTTGAAGATGGCATATGAATTACATGGTATTTTAAGTGGTGCTATTAGCTTGACAACATGGGAAAAAGTCATGCCTGCATATGGAGGAGAACCTGAGTCTTTCCTTAACAATGTTATCACCCCCATATACAAGGTTATTAAAGAGGTACAATATTAATCTCATTTCATCCTTTCTTTTGGATTTTTTTTCTCCAATATTATTAACTTGTTTTCAAACAAAGGAAGCTGCAAACAGCCTAGGAGGGACAGCTGCCCATTCTTCATGGAGAAACTATGATGATCTGAACGAATATTTCTGGTCAATTGTTCTCTTTAACCATATCCTTTCTGGCTTCTGCTTTTGCTTTCATGTGCAAAAACAGGTTTTTTGTTTATTCAAGTTCTTACATCTGTTTTCTATATACAGGTTGCCTGACTGTTTCAGTATTGGTTGGCCCATGCGCCTAGACCATGCTTTCTTCTTTGTTCCCTCAACAAATAAATCCAATGTCAAGAATGCTATTGTATCACCTGATAAAATCAAAGAAAGGAAGAAGAGGGAAAAGAAGGATGAAGAATCAGAGGTGATTATGAACTGGCTTCTTCTTCTGCAGAAACTTGTTTCAGCAACACTTTCCATTACTAGGATCTAAAACACATAACATCTTGAAGTCTGTGCAAATCCTATTGAAGCCTCCATATGTTGAACGACCATAGTTTCATATGTATGAATTTCTTGCTTGTTGATGATTTCCTTAAAAGTTATAATTTATTCTCTGACATGACATACATTTTATCTAGTACATGATAGGAACCCAGTAGTTGGGAATTTTAAGGAAGTGTAGAAAGAGAAAGAAAAAGAAAAAGAGATAAAACAGATTATGAGAAATAATCTCCAGGATCTAAAATATATTTCTTCAAATTCAAAAAGAAAGATAAAACAGAATTTAGAGAAATATTTCCAAATCTAGAAAGCGTTCTTTCAAATTCAAAAGTTTACATGGTTGATTCATGGATAATGATCCCCTATTCCTCTAAGCTTACCGATTTGAATAGATGCTTAAATAACTGAATATGCCTAAAAACTAGGAACAAATAAATAAATAGAGCAGTAGCCACTAATTCCTATCAACAAGGAAACCAACACAATCCATTTCATAGAATGTGTGGAATGGTAATGGGTTAAGACTCATTACCTGTTAAATGTGTTATTTTCACCCATGTTATATTCTTGTTTGTTGGGTCTACTATACCTTTCTTTCCATATGTATCAGGTTTTAGTAGGAAATGATCCCTAGTACAAGAGGCCACTTCGTTAAATGATGAGTAACCCTATTTTTTTCTTATGTGCAGGATAAATCAGAGGAATGCCATGAACCCCAATGGCTGGGGAAGACAAATTTTGTAGAGATTCGTTCATTTTGGCAACTTTTTAGAAGCTTTGATAGAATGTGGAGTTTTTTTATTCTGTCCCTTCAGGTGTGCCCAAATTCTAGTGCATGATTTACAATTCTCTGCTCATCATGAGTCATGATAAATAAACTTGTATTGAGACTTGGTCATTCTCTTGGTTCCTAGGCTATAATAATAGTTGCTTGCCATGACTTGGGATCTCCACTTCAATTGTTTGATGCCACTGTATTTGAGGATCTAATCAGTATCTTCATTACATCTGCTTTTCTTAAACTCATTCAAGGTATGTTGCATATTATAGTCAATACTTTGCTTTAGTGCTAATTTATGATAAACGGCATTGGTGATACTTGAACGTAGTCTAGTTCTTAAAAAATTTAGCTAGTAACTAGTTCTTCTAAAGCTTGTTTTTGTTGTCACTGATTACTCTTTGTCAAAAGAATTTTGATTTAAATTATTTAAATTATTTAGTCTTTTAATAGTCCTTTTTCCTATAAGATAAATACATTTTCCTTTGGTAAAATATTTCTGCCACCTAATCAACCCTCCAGTGCTAACTCTGTCAGAACTCAGAAAGTCAGAATTATTATTTTGGATCCTTATTTTCGTATGGAAAAATAATTTTAAATTTCATCATGGTTAATTTATTTATTTTTTTAATTTCATTGAATTATAATATTAGAAAATAAAACCGCAATAATTATATAAAAAACATTTAATCAATACACACAAACAAATAATGTATAACAAATATATAATTAAAAATTTGATTAGAACTTGTTACCAAAAAAAAAATTGATTAGAACCCATCCCAACATAATCATTAAAATTTTGATTAAAATAAATTTCTTATTAATCGAATATTATATTCTCTTAATAATGTATTCTTATTTTAAAAAATTTAGACATTTAGTTAGTTAAATTTTATGCATTTAGTACAAGGATGGGTAATTCTCTAAGTTTTGATTTTGAGCAAGAAACTATTAGTCCAAAAGAAAATTAATCTTCTTCCTTCTCTTTGCAATTAAATTCTCTAATACTTTGCTTCCAGTAGATTAATAGATTCTGATGTCTATCGTAAAAGCAGCTTTTTATCTTTGCTATACTCACTTAAAAACAAAGAAAGCTCACAAGACATAAAGCTTAGTGATTAGTGATTGAGGATCCTACAATGTTAGGGGTTGAGTGCAAAGGGACAGCCACGAATCTGCAGATGAGATTAGTCTCGTATTGGTGTATCAATACTTGTGGCCTTGTGGGATACCCCAAAACTAAATTTGATATATATATATATATATATATTAATAACCAAAGAAAACTATTGATGAAATTATTTGGAAAGATTTAATCATTAATAACCTAACCGTGAAAATGTATAAAGATAGAATCAATCAACTAATCCATATAGGCAACTCCACCTAGTAGAAAAAAGACTTTGGTTGTTGTTGTATATATATATATAAAAATTTAAAGTTAGGCCAAATAGGCTTTGAATGCCTTGTATGTGATATTCAAGCAAAACTGGAATAGATACCTTTCTAATTGATGGCGATCGGCATTGGTAGTATGTTCATTCTCTTTAAGGTCTCAGATAATCATGTTAAAAATTGCTTGTGTTTGTTGCAGCAATTCTGGACATCATATTTTCATGGAAAGCCAGACTCACAATGGAAAATTCTCAAAAATTGAAGCTTTTGACAAAGCTGATCTTTGCCCTTATATGGACTATTATTCTTCCCATTTGTTACGCCAATTCCAGAGGAAAGTACACGTGCTATTCCACAAAATATGGGAGCTTGGTTGAGGAATGGTGTTTCACTTCTTATATGATTGCATCTGCTATATACTTGACGAGTAATGCAGTTGAAGTAGTGTTATTTTTTGTCCCTGCTATTGCCAAGTATATTGAGGTCTCTAATAATCAGATATGCAGAGTTTTGTCCTGGTGGTCACTGGTAAGTTTGTTGTGGTATTTAATATGTTTTTTATTAGTGTGTGTAACTTGGTAGACATTGCTGGTCCTTTATTAGTATGTATTTAATATATTCTACATATAAAGTTCAAACATTGCATTTATTTATATATATATATATATATACACTTACTATCACTGTGCAGAAACGGATTGGGTAATCCTATGCGCTGATTCATAAATTTCCTTAGGTAAATCCAAACACGCTTTGTGTTCTGGATATAGTAGGAACTTTGAACTAAAAGCATGTTTGGAGTACAACTTTACTGAACGCAAAATGTGTTCTCCAAACACTTTATGTGCAAATTAGTAGTGTTTCTTAAACATGCTTTGCGGTATGGCTATATTCGGTGGAAATACTACAGTAAAAGTAGCCTACTTGTGGAAATGACAAAAACTACAGAGCCTGTCAGAAAATTTTTCTAAGATGTAGTCTAGCCCTGAAAAAAATCTTTAGACATTGCCGTACCTGTATACTGTTTTGAAAAATTTCCATGTCCTGTAACTGTACCTATGAAACATTGTTCAGCATTTTTTTCCATAAATTTATTTGTGCATGTTTGTTACTATGATATTCTTTTACGGGGTTTGTTGCTGTAATTTGATCGTCACATGCATTCATCTTGCAGCCAAGAATCTATGTTGGACGAGGTATGCAGGAAAACCAGGTTTCAGTGTTAAAGTATATCCTATTACCTTGTTAGCTCATTGTAAATGTTATGATTTAATATATTCTCTTTTAAACACACTCTTCAGCTACTGTTATGATTTAATATATTCCATAAAAATAATTTTTATTTTAATATAGGTATACGTTGTTCTGGACATTGGTGCTATCTAGTAAATTTCTCTTCAGCTACTGTTTTGAGGTAAGTAATTAGATCACAGCAAGCATGGGGTTTTGTTCACACAAATAAAAGGAATGATTGATTTCTTAGTTATATCTATACTATTATAGATGATTTGGAGTCTTCTGGTTCTTGTTATCCCCAAAATCAAATATTAATAAGATATATAGTATAAAATTATAAGTAGAAAATAGGTAGAATTTATTATGAAAGTTGAGTAACTTGTTTTCTTTTTTAATTATTATTTTAAAATATAATAAAATAATAACTCATTATAGATGAGATTCATGTATTCTTCTATTGAAACCAATGTATGGGCTATGTATGCAATTCAAGTCCCAGGGGCTTTCATATAAGAAACATGTTTAAGAGTTATAAAATGTTTTTGAACCGTTGATATTATTCATTCTGCTGGATGATGCTTTTTAAATTCTGACTTTGGTTATAAGATGAGATACACGCATGCAAAGCAACTTACTCTGCAATATATGCAGATAAAACCACTCATAGCACCAACCAGGGAAATTATGAAAATTGGTGTAAGAAAGTATGACTGGCATGAGCTTTTTCCAAAAGGTATGCTTGGATCTTCAACTATGTTTTTTAGTTTTGTAATAAATAAGTTAATACAGTTTTTCTTGTGCTGCAGTCAAAAGTAATGCTGGTGCAATTGTGGCTGTATGGACTCCTATAATAATTGTGAGTCTGAATCACATAACTGAAATATGCACCTCTTTGGTTTTAACTTAGTGAGAGATTGGACAACTTTGTTACATTTTTTAAAGCATATTATCTCTTGCACTTTTTATTCTTTTTGAAATTTCTTTTCCTATCTGCTAAGGAAAAATATAATAATTGAATTATGGATCTATATAAGTGATCTATCTGTCTTTATGTATCGGATAAAGTTCCAAGTGAAATTATTTTTTAATAAAAAATTTTGATGGCTGATGGTCTCTATATATCACAGGTATATTTCATGGACACACAAATTTGGTATTCTGTTTTCTGTACCATATTTGGTGGACTTTTTGGCATTTTGCATCACCTTGGTGAGGTAAGCTACACATTTCCTTCTTTCTTTCTTTCTTTCTTTTCCCCAATCAAATGTAAAAGTCCACTCACTACTTTCTTAAAAAATAGATAAGAACACTAGGAATGCTGAGAAGTAGATTTGACTCCTTGCCTTCTGCATTTAATGCCTCCTTGATCCCACCGTCATCAAGAACTGGTCAAAAGAAAAGAAAAGGTCTCCTCAGCAATATATTTCAAAAGGTGTGTTCTAAGTTAGCAATTGCGACAAGATTATGTTTACAATGTCAGTTTATCTTTCATTGACATTTAAATTTGCCACAGATGCCGGTTGAAAAGAATGCCAAGGCCAAGTTTGTTGCAGTATGGAATCAAATTATAAGCCATCTTCGTCTGGAAGACTTGATAAGTAACAGGTGATGTTGTTGGTATATTTCTTTTATGGCTATCTATAGTTAAACATCTGACGATGCTTTTGTCAACAGAGAGATGGATTTGATGATGATGCCTATGTCTTCAGAACTATTTTCTGGCAGGGTTCGGTGGCCTGTTTTCCTCTTAGCAAATAAGGTAATGTAGTCTTAACCTTAACACAACGAGATTTTCTATATTAGTTTTTAACTGTATATCTTTGATTTAATAGAAAAAATTGTCTTGTTCTAGTTTTCTACTGCTTTAAGCATCGCTAAAGATTTTGAAGGGAAGGAGGAGGCTCTTATTAAAAAGATTAAAAAAGACAAGTACATGTTTTATGCGGTCAGGGAGTGCTTTGAGTCTTTGAAATATGTCCTTGAAATTCTTGTTGTTGGCAACATGGAGAAAAGGTAAAATATTAAACATCTACTTATGCAATTGTTTTCTTGGTATAACCTTCCTACATCAAATACTGTTTTACATGGTTGAGTGTTCACATTCCTTATTTATTCCTATATAGGATTATATGTGCTATACTATATGAAATTGAAGAAAGTATCCAAGCATCGACTCTTCTTAAGAACTTCAAGTTGAAAATACTTCCTGCCTTACAAGCTAAAATTGTTGAGCTAGCTGAACTTCTGGTAATTGTTTCCTAGAGATAAGGTTTTGTTTTTTATGGTGACAAGTACTTAACTGTGAATTCAAGTACTAACTACGTTTTGTATAAAATGTTGAAAGATTGAGGGAGATTTAAACAACCAGTGCAAAGTTGGGAAAGCTTTGCAAGAAATATTTGAGCTGGTAACCAATGATATGATGGTTGATTCCAGGTATTGGTGCTCAAGATTATTGTCGTTTGCCTCGCTATTATGTTCATCTTTTTTTCTAATCTATTTACTACATTTGTGCAGCAAAATACTAGATATGCTAGAGTTTCCCCAGGAAGATAAGAATGGTTTCTTCTATTTTTCAAGAGATATTGAGCAACTATTATTTTCTGGCGAGGATATGGATAGAAATAGTGGACCACTATTATTTGCCAATGGGAACACTATTCATTTCCCTCTGCCAGAAAGTGGTCCTATAATTGAAAAGGTGAAACTTTTATTTCTATGATGCTTACTTCTCATTCTCCTTTCATTATGAGCACGTTGCAATTTTTTTACATCTAAGTCAAAGTTAGCAGTTTAAGTCATGGAAGACCTTTGGCATGTGTGTTCATACTCACTTGTGTGCTCATAAATGAATACCAAGTGTAGTATTCACTTGCATATACTAAAGGAATATGGTAGCACACTGTTATATGAATACTACTCATGTTGACATGATGTGACTATCCTGTTCATGGCAGATCAAGCGTTTCCACTTGTTACTTACTATCAAAGATACAGCAATGGATGTACCTGCAAACTTAGAGGCTCGTAGGCGCATATCATTCTTTGCTACTTCCCTGTTTGCAGATATGCCTGATGCTCCTAAAGTACGCAATATGCTGTCATTCAGGTCAATTATATGTTCACGAGCATTATGTTTCATGTCTTTTTAATGGACCAGGAAAGTTTATTGATGAGAAGACTGAACAGTGCAAAAATGGAGGCAAGAGATCCTCCTTGGACAAAAGAAAAGAAACAAAAGAAATAAACAAGACTGAAACCCACAAAAAAACCATTAAAGTAATCATTGCCCAAAGAAGATAACAACGTATTAACTTTTGATTAAAAACTCTGGCTTTCTGTCCAACTAAATGCACCACAATCCTGCACGAATAACACATTATCATAGTGTTTTGTGCTACCTTTTTTTTTTTTTTCTGAGATGACTAGAAGAACTTTACTACAGATCCCTTTCAGAATTTTGGATCTTATTGTGATAATTGATATTTAACTTCTGAATAAATGCCTGATGAATGTAAATGCAGTACAATAGTTCTAACTTAAACTATATAACTTGTCATTGGTAGTGTTATAACTCCACACTACATTGAGGACATTAACTTTTCAATGGAGGAGCTCCATTCAAGTCAGGAGGAGGTCTCCATCATCTTTTACATGCAAAAGATATTTCCAGGTAACTATAAAATGTGAATGTGATGTTTCAAACATTTTACATTCTATTTCTACAAAGCTCTTATCTTATTGCACCAATTTCAATAGATGAATGGAAAAACTTTCTAGAACGTATTGGTTGTGAAAACCTTGAGAATTTAAATGATGATCAGAAGGAAGAAGAACTTAGACAGTGGGCTTCATATCGGGGGCAGACTCTAAGCAGAACAGGTACATATAATGCAATAATTAACAAATCCAGATGTTCATGAAATTGTAACGCATTGTGTGATAATTTTCTATTGTGTTTGTAACAGCTAGGGGGATGATGTACTACAGAGAAGCCTTAAAATTACAAGCATTTCTTGACATGGCTGAAGATGAAGGTTTGTATTTGGATATGCTATAGTGAAAACCACCATAGTGTTCCTTTGCAATAGGTTGATCTTATTTCCAAAAGAAAGAAAGGATGAAATCAGTTGATTATGTGGCCAATTCTGTTAATGCAGATATTCTTGAGGGTTATGAGAATGCTGAAAAAAGTAACATGACATTGTTTGCTCATCTAGAAGCACTGGCAGACATGAAATACACCTTTGTCATTTCCTGTCAGTCATTTGCATCACAAAAGGCTTCTGGACACCCCCATGCTCAAGATATAATCGAGTTAATGAAGAAGTAGGTCTTTACAAGGAAAGAGAAACATTTCTTGCATCTTGTAACAGAATAAATAGACAATGATCCATGTGTGCATGTTGTTGCAGATATCCATCTCTTCGTGTTGCATATGTCGAGGAAAAGGAGGAGATTGTGCAGGGAAGATCTCACAAAGTGTATTCATCCAAACTGGTTAAAGTTGTCAATGGTTATGAACAGGTAACCAATTATTTTATTTTGTTGTTCTATTTTGTTCTTGGTTAGGATGGAATCCCACATGTTTGAAAGAGGCTTGTTTTTATCTCCTCTTTGTGGGTGTCAGCAAATGGCCGTTTTGGGGGACGGAGTGTCACTTGTGACTCCTCAAAGGAATTGTTATCTTCTGAGAGTTAGCTTTTGTTTTGTTTTGTTTTTTTTTTTTTGTCTAAAGAGGATTTCTTGCCCTATATTTTTTATACTTGTTGTAATCTGTCTACTCTTCAATAATTTTTCCCCATCCCAGAAAGTGTCAAGGAGCCAACTAACTAAAAGCCTAAAGATTTGCTGTGAATTTAAAAGCCTGAAATCAGCTTCGATGTTAACAGAGTTCTCAGTTATTTTACAGATATAGGTACTTAAAAGTAAATTATTATTAAAGACTTGAGAAATCACCTGTCTTTCCCAGGTTATATATTGCATAAAGCTTCCTGGTCCACCAGATATTGGAGAAGGGAAGCCTGAAAATCAGAATCATGCTATAATATTCACTCGTGGTGAAGCTCTTCAAACAATTGATATGAATCAAGTAAGCTTCTTTTCTATTGCTAAACAGGTTTCATTTTTCTCTCCCCCTATGTTCTTAAGATATCTGGCTTTACAGGATAATTACTTGGAAGAAGCACTAAAAATGAGAAATCTTCTGCAAGAATTCCATCGCTGCCAGGGGCCGCGCCCTCCTACAATACTTGGTTTAAGGGAACATATATTCACAGGAAGGTTAGCTCTGTTTTGAAATTCTTAAATATTTTATCATGAGCAGTGCAGTTATTTTTGTATACTTGTTGTATCATTAATTAATGTCTAACATATCAATCACCAATTCCGAAGCTGTTAATAATAGAATGTCTTTAATATTCTTTCTTTCTGCAGTGTGTCTTCTTTAGCATGGTTCATGTCATATCAAGAGACCAGCTTTGTCACCATTGGTCAAAGAATTCTGGCTGATCCTCTCAGGTAATGGATACAAATTTTCATCCTGGAAATTCAGGCAACCACAGTTTAGAATGCTTACATAAAAACCTATCATAATTTGCTTTTTTTTCTTGATAGTTGTATAAACAAGTATTAACATTTTCCATGGAAGTTGAATATCCTATTTACCTGTTTCTTTACGCATAATACTTATTTCTGAACTCCATATATCACAGCTTACTCATCATTCATAATGTACTAATATCTCATATAGGGTAAGGTTTCACTACGGCCATCCAGATGTATTTGATAGAGTTTTCCACATCACAAGGGGTGGAATTAGCAAAGCATCAAAAACAATTAACTTGAGTGAGGATGTTTTTGCTGGTACGAACTGGTTACTATAACAATATATATTCTGATGAATTACATAAGGTTAACAAGTACGAGAAAAATTACATACACATTGTTATGCCATGCAGGATTTAATTCTACTTTACGAAGGGGGTGTATTTCCTACCATGAATATTTGCAAGTTGGCAAAGGTCGTGATGTAGGTCTAAACCAGATCTCAAAATTTGAAGCCAAGGTTGCAAATGGAAACAGTGAGCAAACTATAAGCCGTGATGTATTCCGCCTTGGGCGTCAATTTGATTTCTTCCGGATGCTATCTTGTTATTTCACCACCATTGGGTTTTACTTCAGTAATCTGGTAATTTCTTCAGTAATCATATATTTATATACATAAGTAAAAGGTAAAATCATGTATGGTCATCTCTTCCAACATGGTAAACATTTTTCTGTGGGAGACGAGGTACACCAGAAGAGGGAAAAAGATAATTTGTTAACTTGAAAACTAGTTACAATCAGTATATGATATAAGAATGACAAGGGAGTTTAAAATCCCTTAATCTAAGCTAAGATCCCTTAATACTATTATGTCCATAAAGCCGTTATATTCTTCCATTTTTTTTTTCTATGATATAACAAAATTCTCTATATGCTTGCTGCTTTATATGTCATCTATGATATGTTCGATGGATATGGTTGATTTGAGCTCCTGTTGGATTTCACAGATTTCAGTAATAGGAATATATGTATTTCTCTACGGGCAGCTATACTTGGTTCTTAGTGGATTGGAAAGAGCACTTATTGTTGAGGCTGGAATCAAGAATGTACAGTCTCTTGAAACGGCTCTTGCCTCTCAGTCATTTATTCAGCTTGGACTTCTAACAGGATTACCAATGGTCATGGAAATAGGCCTTGAGAAAGGTTTCCTGACAGCTTTGAAAGATTTTGTCCTCATGCAGTTGCAGCTAGCTGCAGTTTTCTTCACTTTCTCCCTTGGGTCGAAAATACATTATTATGGCAGAACAATATTGCATGGGGGTGCAAAGTACAGACCCACAGGGCGCAAAGTAGTGGTGTTCCATTCTAGCTTCACTGAAAACTACAGATTATATTCAAGAAGCCATTTCGTGAAGGGGTTTGAGCTCCTGCTTCTGCTGATTGTTTATAACATGTTCAGGAGGTCTTACCAAAGTAGTGTGGCATATGTGCTCATAACTTATGCCATTTGGTTCATGTCATTGACTTGGTTGTGTGCACCTTTTCTTTTTAACCCTGCTGGGTTCAGCTGGACCAAGACAGTTGATGACTGGAAGGAGTGGAATAAATGGATCAGGCAACAAGGTGGTATAGGAATTCATCAGGACAAAAGTTGGCATTCCTGGTGGGATGATGAGCAAGCCCATCTTCGTAGATCGGGTCTCCTTTCGAGGTTGGTCGAAATACTTCTTTCTCTTCGGTTTTTCATCTATCAGTATGGCCTGGTCTATCACCTAGACATCTCTCAACACAGCAAGAATTTCCTGGTTTATGTCCTTTCATGGGTTGTGATTCTCGCGGTTTTTCTCTTGGTGAAGGTAAACTCTCTTCTTTATGGTCTCTCCTGGAATCATTTTTACAAGGTCAAATAGTCATTTTGATAATCAAACTATGGGGTAAGCTTCATTTTGGTCCTAAAACTTTCACATTTGTTCCGTTTTGGTCCTCAAAATGTGATTCATCTGGTTTCTACAATTATTTCTAACCTGAACAACTGAAATGGACCATTTCTCTCTCATGTGTCATAATAAGTGAGTTGACAAAAAAGAAAGAAAAATGTTCTTTCTTTGAAAAAAAAATCAACCACAAATTTTTCTCCAAATTTTGTGGCTAAAATGGGATTTTTTTTTCGCTTTGTCAACTTATTTATTATGACACATATGAGAGAAAAATAGTTCATCTCAGTTGTCCATGTTAGAAATAGTGGCATAAACCAGACGAAATCAAACTTTAGGGACCAAAATGGAACAAATTTGTTGTAGGACGAAAATGAAACTTACCCCATAGTTTGAGGACAAAAATGAAACTTTAACCTTTATACAATTGTTGACAGCTATGACAAACATATATGCTTAAGTTATGTATCAATTAAGGTTCACCTTGGGGTAATATTTATCAGAGTGAGATTTACTGAATTAGTACCAGTTACTGGGTAGAACACTAGAACATATTCTGAGACTGGTTAAACTAGAACATTTCGTGAAGGTAATATTTTAGGAAAACTACAGATTTTTCCTAAAATATATTGGCATTAGTGATAACATACACTTAATTATTAGAGAACTTGATAACATGTACGAAACATAACCAAATCTAGTTTATACTTTAAACTAGGCTTACATTCTTCAATTTTTTTGGAACAACTTGGTCTTCAACAAAGCAACATTATTTAAGAAAGAAAGCGCTCTAAGGAAGGATCGACTGTTAACAAAATTTTGGAACGTGACTTTGTGAAATATATATATTTATCTTGTAGTCATAAAATTATGTCTTATGCAGGCTGTCAACATGGGGAGGCAACTGTTCAGTGCTAATTATCAACTTGGATTCAGATTTTTCAAAGCATTCCTATTCATTGGTGTTCTCTCCATTATTATAACACTTTCTATTATATGTGAACTGTCTCTGATGGACCTATTCGTTTGCTGTCTGGCATTCATGCCCACTGCCTGGGGCTTGATACTGGTAATAATTACAATCCTTGGTTCAAATACAACACTTTTAGATAGACTAGTTTAACGATTTACTCTTTCAAAAGTATTATTCTGAGTAATTTCATTCCTGAAAAATAGAACATAATTTTAAATTTGAGTCCTCAATTTTCTTGATTTTGGGGTCCAAATAATTGCAAAGAGTAAACTTACTTTTTAGTCCTTAAATTTATCTCAAAATTATGATTTAATCCTTAATATATTAAAAATATACATTTTGATCCCTCATTTTCTAACACTCATTAACTGTTTAATCTTTACAGATAATATTTCAGGAATTAAATAGTCAATGTTTGTAAAATATATAAGGAACCAAAATGTATATTTGTCTTATATTTAGGCTAAATTCAAGGACCAAATAATAGGTTTTCTCATAAACAAAAGAAGCTGATGAAGGACTAAACTATGCATTACTTCATAATGAATGACAAAATACAGATGAACTTACTCCTTTGTTGATTCAGATTGCACAAGCTGCGAGACCCAAGATAGAGCACACAGGAATTTGGGACTTCACTCGTGCACTTGCTAGAGCTTATGACTATGGAATGGGTGTAGTTCTTTTTGCTCCTATAGCTATTCTGGCATGGCTGCCAATTATTAAGGCCTTCCATGCTCGTATCCTTTTCAATGAGGCATTCAAGAGGCACTTGCAGATCCAGCCAATTCTTGCAGGGAGAAAGAAGGAGCACAAATCTTGATCATCATTCTTACATAATTAATTATCTTGTACAGTCAAGTGACACTGATACCTTACTTTCCATACTGATGATTTTAGGAACTAGATATGAAATTCATAGTATAGGCACAGTTGCATGCATTTTTGTAAGTATAGCAAGTAAAATGAAGAAAAGCATATTTATCCATTTTTATCATGAACTGGATTGAAATAAGTTGAAATGAACAGGGATTACTAGTAAATAGTAAATACTAGCTTCATTTTAGGGTCAATTTCTGTGACTATGTTAGTACCTTGAACTCATTCTTGTCAATGACACTATTCATTTTTGTGAAGATCTTAATTACTTATATTTTCCCCATCACCCCCATTGTGTTCAGGCAGCTTAACAATTCAATTTTATGCTGAGGAATTATATGTTTTACATATTCAAAAATGTAACAGTTACGACCAATAACCCTATAGTCAAAATTGAGAAGGAAGCAAACTGCAGTTGGAGAGGTCAGAAAGGAGAGAGCTAGTTGAGAATGTATCACTCTCCATCTCAAGGTTTTTTTTAACGATTTTTATTTTTATAACCAACACTCTAGAAGTATTTAAGAAATGTGATAAAATATTAAAATTATAAATTTCTATCTAAATTTAGCAAAAACATGGAAAGTTTTCCCTTTTCTTTTGTATTTTTTATTTTTTATTTTTATGCAATTTAGCTTAAGGACACTAATTTTTCTTTTAGTAAATTAGTGATTTGATTCTGGACAGATTTCTCAATTCAATTATAAAAATATAAAATTATAAGAGTTGATCTTAAAAAAATATAATTTTAGGTTCTTTTATTAAGATATTAATTCAAATTTAACGGTTAATATAATTTTATAACATCCATTATTAAATATAATGAGAATAAAATTTATAACTATATTAGATTTGCCATTTGAATTTCAATTAGTAATTTTAATAAAAAGAATAAACTGATTATAACTTATAATTCAATAATTTAGAAATTTAAACCTTATAATTTTATCTTTCAAGGACCAACTTGAAAAATTTATCATCTTTGGATACCAAATCATGAATTCTCGTTAACTTTTGTAACGAATATAAAAATTAAGAAATTTAAATTTGGTTGGTAGCTAGATTGCACCATCAAAGAATTCCATTCTTCCAAACCAACAATCATGATTTCAAGAACCCTCCTTACTTACCCCAAAATCTCTCGCCCTTCGATTTTCAATCCTCTTGCTTCTGCTAATTCCATCACTGCTTCAATCCTTTCTTCTTCCTTTGTTTCTTCTTCTTCTTCCTCTTTTGTGTCTGAAAGAGATTCTGTAATTCTGAAAAGGCTTCACCACAAAGACTGGTTAACTCCAAAAGAAGTCTTAAACATCGTAAACTCCCTCTCCCACCCATCTTCCGCCATTACCGTCTTGGATCTTTATTCCAAGCGCAAAGACTACAAACCCAACGAGGCCTTCTACATCTCCATCATCCACAAGCTCGCTCAAGCCAAAATGTTCGACGCAATCGACGAACTCATGCGCACAATCAAACTCCACAGAAACTGTCCATTGTCGGAGAAATTCTTCCACGACGTTATCAGAATCTACGGCAACATGGCTGGTCGTGTAAACCGAGCCATCGAAACACTCTACGAAATGCCCAAATTCCATTGTTGGCCCACCGTGAAAACCTTCAATTTCGTGCTGAATCTCCTCGTGTCCGCGAAACTCTTCGATGTTGTTCATGAAGTGTACACCTCTGCTCCTAAATTAGGGGTCGAGATCGATGCTTGTTGTCTCAATATACTCATAAAAGGCCTGTGCGATTGTGGGAAGCTGGAGAGTGCATTCCAGGTGCTCGACGAATTTCCTAAGATAAAATGTGAACCGAATGTGAGAACATTTTCTACGCTTATGCATGCTCTGTGTGAACAAGGGAAGCTGGATGATGCATTTGTGTTGTTGGGGAAAATGGAGAGACACGGGATTTCTCCTGATACGATAGTGTATAACATATTAATTTCTGGGCTTAGGAAAAAGGGGAGAGTTGAACAAGGGAAGGTGATGTTAGAGAGAATGCAGCTTAAAGGGTGTAATCCTAATGCAAGTTCTTATCAAGAGGTTTTGTATGGATTGCTTGATGCTGAGAGGTTTGATGAAGCTAAGAATCTCATGAACAGGATGGTTTTGAAGGGTATTACACCTAGCTTTGTGTCTTATAGGAGGATGATTCAGGGCTTGTGCAAGAAGAATGTGGAAGGTGATGATGTGGATTGGGCTGTGAAGCAGATGGTGCAGCAAGGTTTTGTGCCAAAGATGGGGATGTGGGAGCAGATTGTAAGAAGTGTGGTTTCCCACAAGAGAAGTTCCAATGGTATTTCATTTGAATGTGTTTTGAAGAATTAGCTTTATCAGTAAACAATCTTTGTGTATATTATATATATATATATATGTATGAGCAAACATATAAATTAGTTTATAAAAAATACACAAACAACTCAGTACTTAAAAGTGGTGAAAGCAATACATTTTAATTTTTTTGTTTTTATGAGTGAATAAGCTGGACTTTCAAAAATTGAATTGTTAACTTGTATATGTTTCAGGGATCTTAGTATAAATACTCATGCAGCCTGGGATACATGAAACCTGACTAATGGTCATCCGATCAAGAATGATTCTGCACTTGGTGTTATCAGGTAGATCCAATTTATCAAAAATAAATAGGTAGACTCATTAATAATTTGTTGGATTGAAGAATTTTCCTTGTTTACATGTTTTTGCATGATTGAACTGATGAATGAAGAAACCTAGATATTTGGAATTCAACAGGGTGGAACTCTATACTACTGACAAAGGCTTTTCAAAAAGTTAGGCATCATATGTCAATTGTAAATATTCATGTATAATGTTAGCCATGACTTTCAATGAAATTTTTCCTTGGTACACACATTTACATAATATTCATAATTTTTTTGATTTGTCTACATTTAGTAAACTGGATCTGTCTAAACAATTTAAAACAGGAAAGGGGCATCATGCATGACTCTCACAATCCATTTTGTCCTACGCTTAATCAGCAGTGCTTACATCCTCAGATAATGTTAATGACTCAAAGGGACCATTCAAAGATCATTGTCAACTTAATATCAGCTTATGCCATAATTGGGGGGAAGTCAGGCTGGAAAAATCATTATTAACAGTTGTTTATGTGAAGCTCTTTACGTGCTTTCCAAATTATGGACACTAAAAATTTTACCTTTCTCCAGAACCCAAAACACTTATCAGTACCCCTTAGTCTACAGACAATAGTGGATTTGATACTAAAAAGTGAAAAATTATAAAAAAAAAATTAGCTTCAAACTCACTTTAGGGTCCGATTTGATTTCATTTGTTGATGGTCTCAAGTAGGTAGAAAAATGAGTCATTAAGATGATACCATCTTTTCAAAACCTGTCCCATGATTGTGTTGACCTGGAATGAGATGAATGATGCTTCCAATATTGTTGATCATGCAGATTTCTTCACTTGGCTAAAGATTAATATTACCTCCAATACCTTGTCTTCTCTCAGCATCCCTCATGGGTGTCTTTTCTCTTACATGCTTTGGAATATTTGGTTGATTAGGTACTTGAAAGTTTTCCAAAATGTTCCATTTCTCCCGGCTGCTGTTTTCTCCGAGGCCAAAAGACAGGCCATGGAATGGTTTTTCCTTGCTGGACCCACTATTCCTTTGGCTTCCCATCCTCACAGTGTGACTCTTATTAGCTGGACTCCTCCTTCCCAAGGATGGTTCAAATTAAACTCTGATGGTTCTTGCCAAAATCCTACTAATGGTGTTGGTCAGATTTTTGCAGGAGGAGTCATTAGAGATTTTTGTGGTCGTTGGATTAAAGGTTATGCTTGCCCGTCGGGGAGTGGAACTAGTTTATTGGCTGAACTTTGGGCCATCTATATTGGTGTTCAAATTGCCTTTGAAGCAGGATGCTTTTACTTAGGAATTGAATCTGACTATTTATATGCCATTAATCTGATTTCTGATGTGTATAGGCATGTCCGAGATCACTAAGCTTAGGCAAGTTAAGATTAAGCCAGTTCTAATTGTAATAGCCTTGTTATTTTGGACAATATGCCTCGTTTTTTATGTTCTTGTTTTGGCTTATTGTATGGGGATTACTACCCCACGTAGAAGAGGCATTGGATGACTGTAATTAACAAGATAAATATAACTAAATTCAGTCGTTGGAACTAAAAAAAATTCTAGAAACTTGTAAGACCAAAATTTTTAATATATATATATAGATATATATATGGTTAGATTGTAACCTATTCTAAATATAAGGGACCAAAAAGTGTACTTTAGACAGATTTTTTATTTAAAAGATAGGAATGGAATTGGAAGACAAAATTGTAAATTGAACCCTAAAAATTAGCACAATCAATACATGTTACATGTGATGTATTGATGAGAAACTTGTATTAATTTGGGTTATTTCCCTCATCCATGGCTTCGAGCTTTGGGTGAGAACTGAGAAGCTTGTCTTTTATGGGTTTTCCAACTTTTAAGGGATGCAGCGTCTGGGTTTGGATAATTTAATTAGAGATTTCATAGATCATAAAAATAAAATGAATTATTTATTTGTTATATGGATTTGTTACGTGTAACTTTGGAATATTATATAGCAATAAAAAATATTATTTATTAACTGAAATGAAGTTAAATGATGTTATTAATATAAATATCATTAAATTCATATATAATTAATTATTTCATCAATAAATGAGTTAAAAAAATATATAAAGATAAATCAATCGTCTAAATAAAAAATATAATTTTTTTTTCTTTCTAAAATAGTCTGGTTGGTTAGGTAGAAATCGATTGACCCATCCTGACCCAACTGTAACGGGTCGAATTTTGTGTCTGGCTGGAAGTCGATCCAATCCTGACTCAACTCATATTTTCCTCAATTTATATTAATTATTAATATGAATACAAGACACCTCATAAAGATCTTGACACACTAAATTCATAACATTACACAACACACACGGTATATATTTATATATAAAAATAATTAAAAATTAATAAATTTTGACAAAAACTTTATAAATTATAATATCTATTCATAATATATGTGATATGTGTCATTATTTTCTATTGTTTGTCATGTTAAAATCACAAAAAATTAATTTTATATTCTAAAACTTATGAATATATGTTGTATGAGTGTCATACGGGTGCCGGACACGGACATGTGTCTGTGACATGCCCTCAAAATGTATTAATGCTTCATAGCTAATTAGTCTTTGAAAGAATAAAATAATACGTTCTTTTTAATTCATTAAAAAGATTGTCAAGTATAATATTTAATTCTTTTAGAGATTAAATTGTAAATTTTAATTAAATTATCAACTCAATAATCTTTCAAAAATTGAATTTTTAACTTTTTTTTAAATTTGAAAGATTTTTTTTCTTAAACAAAACTAAATTAGCCTCAATTATAGACAAAAACACCCATTTCGTCTCTAAACTTTACACTTGTTGTCAATTTCGTCTCCAATCTTTTTTTGCTGTCAATTTCGTCCCCAATCTTTCACATTTTGGTTAATTTTATCCTTTGCTCTTACTTTAGCCAAATATTAACAACAAAATCTATGTGGCTAATGATATAAAATGTAAAATTGATATAAAAAGAAACTCAAATCCTAACTCATTGAAAAACAAGATGCAGTCTGTCGTTAATTTATTAAAAAAAGTTAGTCAAAGGATAAAATTAACGAAAATGTGAAAGATTGGGGAAGAAATTGACAGCAAAAAAAGATTGGGGACGAAATTGACAGTTGATGTAAAGTTTGGGGACGAAATTAGTACTTTTGCCTCAATTATATTAGGCCAAAGGGTCATTTTGGTCTTAACTGTATGGCCTAATGTTCATTTTGGTCCATTATATTTTAAAATGTTCAAATTGGTCCTAAATGTTGGCAAAATGATTCATTTTGGTTTTAAATATTGGTAAAATGTTTCATTGTGGTCCCAAACTATTGAATTTGGTCATATTTATCTCGTCTTTCATTTCAAGTTTAAAGGACTTGTTAAGAGGAACTCATAATTCTGAATTTGTTGCATTCGAATTTGAAACGAGGGAGATATGATCAATTTTGCTTGTTTGATCATGAAACGAACGATTTACTTTTAAGATTGATTTGACCTCGTTTGTCGACGGTCCCAACTGGATTGAGAGAGTACTCTTCGAGAACAATACGTAGCTCTAAACTCATCACGTTTGAACTTGAAATAAGCCATATTCAATAATTTGGGACCAAAATAAAATATTTTGCAAACATTTAGGACCAATTTGAACATTTTGAAATATAATGGACCAATTTGAACATTAGAACATACATTTAAGACCAAAATGACCCTTTATCCATTATATTATAAACTAACACTATTAATTTGTTTTCCAAAACTGAATTTTTTCTATAAACCAAAACTGAATTAGTGAATTACCCTCGGTTATAGTATAAACTAACACTATCAATTTGTTAATAAATAAATTATATCGCTACTTATTGGTGAAGTATAAAATTTTAGCACTACTCTCGAGACTTTTGATTTGCTGGCTTGGGTGGCCAAAATGTTGCCGATGATTGGCCTGGTTGCATTTCTTTATTCAAATCAAAACAGGAAGCCAAAACCAACCTCAAATCCATCGTCCCTCCTCCAATGGCGTTCTTAGCTATGCCCAATTGATCGAAAACCACGTCATCCAACTACTGCATTTCACAAACCAACAAAATTCTTCATTCTTCCAACTTTATCTTCTACCTTCTCAATTTCTTCCCTTAAAAATGCTGAGATTCCACTTCATCAGAGTCTCCTTCACTTCACCTTTGATCCCAATTTCTCGAAAGATTCCCAGATTCACAAAGTTCAAATCGCAAATGGCTTCTAATTACTCGACTTCGTCTCAGTCATCCAAGCTCTTGTTCCGCCAGCTCTTCGAGAAAGACTCCTCAACCTACACTTATCTCCTCGCCGATGTTTCACACCCTATTAAACCAGCAGTGGTAAGTTTTTCATCGAATATATGGGATTCCTCAAAGTGCGAATGTGGTGCTATATCTTCTGTTGAGTTCCCAATTTGGTTTGTATCTTTGTCTCATATCTTTACAGAAGCTCCCAATTTGGTCCCATATCAGTTTTGATTCGGTATCTTTTGATTAAGTTGCAGAATTGATCTTTGTTGATCCTTTTCGAAGATATGAGACCACTTATTATGCACCTGACCAAAGATATAGAATCAATTCTGTATGAGACCACTTATTATGCAGCTGACCAAAGATATAGAATCAATTCTGTAATTAACTCAAAGATATGATACCAACTCTTCAACAAAAAAAATATGAGACCAAATTGAGAACTAACCCAAAGATATAGGATCAAATATGCGACAAAATAAGATATAGGATCAAATTAGGAATTCAGCAAAAGATATGGGACCAAATTTACACTTCATTTACTGTGTAGTTCTGATTTCGGTTCTTTGAGGTTCTGAGAAACTACTTCATAGTTTATAATTTTGTAGGTGTTGTTTTTGTGGATTTTATGTATTTTCTGAAGGATTCTTATGTTTTGGTGATTAATGGAAATTTATGAATGTTCAGTTGATAGACCCAGTAGATAAGACAGTGGATAGAGATTTGTCCCTCATTCGGGAATTGGGGTTGAAGCTCATCTATGCTATGAACACCCATGTACATGCTGATCATGTCACTGGCACTGGTGTCCTAAAGGTGTGCTCTTACTGATATTTTCTTTTCATTTTTCAATCTCTCTATCTGATTAGCTGCCGCCTGCCGGATTTATATTAACTAGAGTTCATTATCTTGATGAATGCTTGCAGTTAATCGTATTTATAATTACATGTTGGTTAACTTTTGATTATTAATTTTGTATAGAGCAAAGTTCCGGATGTGAAATCTGTTATTTCAAAAGCAAGTGGTGCAACAGCTGATCTATATGTGGAGCCTGGTGATAAAGTCTCTTTTGGTGATCTTTTTCTGGAGGTAGGATTTAGAGCCTCTTGCCTAGTTTGGTGTTTTCACCAAAAAAATTAAGTTTAGCTAAAGTTTTTAAATATTTTCTGAGATTCTCTAATAGAAACATTAAATTTAGACATTTTATTGAACTAACCATCATGTTTTAATTCCTTCGAGAAAAATTTATCCTGTGCCATAGATCTATCAATGAACCTCACAGAAACGATATAAAAACTGAACCCATGTTCCTTCCTTAACATATTGTATTGAATTATACCAAGAAAAATAACCAGCTGTTCAGCCTGATATTTGGTGGTGTAATTTGTTCCTATAGTTAGAAACAGAAGTTTTTTAGTGAGCCAAGAAAACGATGAGTAAGTCATTAAGTTTGATGAACTTGAGCAGTTCTGTGGAAGTCTAAAATTAGGAGGAATGTATCAAATCTAGTTAATGCAGCATTATATTATCTTCATGAATTCATGGTAGGACAACATTTAAGATATGGCTACCAATGTCAAGATAATAAAAACTAATGATTAGTTAAAGAAAAAGGATGGACGCATCAATAAAAGTTGAATCTGGAAGTAAGTGTGTTGAAGCAAGCTCTTTGTTTATCTTCCCAAATCTTGTCGAGAAAAATTAAAAGAGCCAAAGTAGAATGACTGTGTGGAGAAGAAATGCAGCATATATCATGGATTTCCAATAGTTCTTCTGACTTCTCATGCTTGTGGGGTTTAAAATATATACACATGCATCCATGTGAAGAACCAAAACCTACTCTTATAGCTAATAATTGAAAAAAAGAAACCCTTTTGTAGGTCTCCTCAACGTTGATTATGTTAATCAAAAGAATCTTTTCTTCTTTTCATTTTCTTTTGTGGCAAAAGGTTCTTATTTCTTTTGTGCTAGACTGCTAGGGCATGGTAACATATGTAATCAAATAGTGTTCCATCTACTGTTTGAGGTTTATTGTTGTCTTTATTGCTTCAGGTTCGTGCTACTCCTGGCCATACCTTGGGTTGCATTACCTACGTCACAGGAGATGCATCTGATCAACCTCAACCTAGAATGGCATTCACGGGAGATACCCTATTAATACGTGGATGTGGGCGGACTGACTTTCAGGTATATTCTGTTCATAGGCTCTGCTTCTGAAATGTATTGAAAGATATATCTAATTGAAGGATCTGTTCTTCTTTCCTATGCCCTTATTTTAGCAATTAAGATTATGTAACATTATCTACTTATGCAGGGTGGAAGTTCAGAGAAGCTATACAAATCAGTGCATTCACAGGCAAGAACTTGAGTGATTATGTACCGTGCTAAACAGGGGCGGAGGCAGGATTTTTGGTTGGGGGGGGGGGAGGGGGGCCACTCATATAGCTTTTATAAATTTTTTTAACAATTACAAGGACTTAAATGAAGTTATTGCTAATTTGGGGGGGGGCAGTGCCTACATCCGCCCCTGGTGCTAAACACACAATCATTTGATTAAGACAGTAAAATATTAAATATGGTATTTCTTGTTTAATGAACTTGTGCATAAACTGACATTTTCATGTTTTTTTGGATCCAGATTTTTACATTGCCCAAGGATACATTAATCTATCCGGCTCATGACTACAAAGGATTCACTGTAAGGAGACCCTTGTGCTTTTTCGATGCCTAATTTGTAGGAAGTTACTCAAACTGCTAATTTCAGGTTAGCACCGTAGAGGAGGAGATGCAATACAATCCACGCCTAACAAAAGATGAGGTAATTTTTTATGAATTGTTCAATATTATGAGTTTAATCTGCTAGTTGAAACTGTAAGGCAAGAAGTATGAGAATAATATTCAATAAGTTATCTTAATAGAAGAGATTTGTAATGCATATAATATAATCCAGTATTCCAGTTGACGGCAAAGCTGCTGTGCCGC
The DNA here is from genome assembly GCA_003254925.1 of Chamaecrista fasciculata. NCBI lineage: Eukaryota > Viridiplantae > Streptophyta > Magnoliopsida > Fabales > Fabaceae > Chamaecrista > Chamaecrista fasciculata. The sequence continues at coordinate 70,591 of QANZ01044994.1, read as the reverse complement.
GGTTAGTAATATTAATTGGAACTTGAGTATTTGAAAATGATTCATTTCTTCGAGATGACGAGGTTAAACTTAGTCTTTACCATCTAGCAAACTGAAGCCAGAACTAAATTCTTGGCTTCTTGTTCCTTACCAATATATTGCATAGTCATGTTTGACCTTTGGCCATATTACCACCTTTTCAGCATTCTACGAAAGTAATGGAGCTACTGGAACTTTCTGTTCGGTCAAATATGATGGGATGATGAATTGTGAATGATAATTTTTGTCCTTTTTTCTTCTCCTTATTAGTTTAACCTTGTAACATTGATGAGATAACTACAAGGTAACAGTAATAACGTAAGAGAATCTGACATGTTGAAAATGTTAACTAAATACATAATATACTACTTATGGCTTATCAGGCATGGAGACTTAGGGTCATTTTGTGTCCAATTGATATCTGTCACTTCTAATGGCTCTGACCATTTAAGATTTTGTAGCATCACTGTAATTGCGGCATGCTTTATCTGTGCCAATAATGTTGCCTCAATCCTTACTCCTTAGCTTCTGGTTAGCCTCAATCCTTGCAATATCGTTGAGAATGTTTGCTTCTTTTGCAGGAAACTTTCAAGAATATAATGGCAAGTAAGTACTAGCTAAATGATTAAAAAATGGGTTAAATTGATACCTCTGGGAAGTCCAAAATAGTGATTTTTCTTCAATGAAGAAAACTGCTGATGGTACATTTGGGTTTTGCCACAGATCTGAACCTGTCATATCCAAAAATGATAGACATTGCTGTACCAGCAAATATGGTTTGCGGTATCCAATCAAGAGTAACAACCTGAGCCAATGGAAGTCTCATATAACAAGAATCACTAGGCGAGGATAAAGGAGTATGTACTTCTTGATGGAGATTGTGCCCTAAGCCAATCATTTTATATGTATGAACATATTGTTTGACTGATTTATGAATGATAAATTATGTCGTTATCATATTATTAGCATGTTTACTGTGATAACAATCCTTGATTAATTATGTGATAATTATTTTAAACTGTCCCTGACCGATTATTCACGTGTGAACGTGAATGAACTAAGACTAGCATGACTTCGGTGTATGGAGATACACGCATGTGATGCTTCTCGAGAGTCATGGTGCAATTATGTAAAGGGTTACAAGTTACTGGACCGACCTGGAGAGTCTTGCATGGGTTTAGTCATGAGCTAGCCTCTCCTGTACACCTATCACGATGCCCTTAGACCTGAGGTCTTCATTATTCCGGCGTTGTAGATGCTGAACTTTGGCCTAGTCCAACGTTGCCCGTAACAGGGTAGCCATACAGGCTAGGTACGGGTTTAGTTGTTTGCCGTGCTGAGGAATGTGGTTGACTAATAAGGAATTTTGTCCCTCATTAAGTTGAGAGATATTTGACTGGGCTCCTCGATGAGTTTGTCTAAGGAATGTGTGGCCACACAGGGTAATGGGACTAACTCAAGGAATCGAGAAAGTTATGGTTTGGATTACAAGTCTGACTTTCTCATGCCTTATCCATGACCAAAATATCGTGTGACAATAGGGATTATGACAAGGTGGTACTAAGGTTAATTCGTTGATGTTAAAACGATAACTCACGTGTTTTGAATAGTCGTGATGGCTTGCTAGAGTCCGCTCTCGACTTGTGAGTCATGGAGATGGCTTGCTGCCAATTTCACATGAGGCCTGCTGGGTCACACATGAGCAGGATCAAGATACTGTAATGGGACACAAATTAAGGTTAATTCGTGAGTCACTTTAGTGACGCAATTTAAGACATAGTTGAATGTCTTAGGACATGAAGTCTTGTCTTAAATAAAATCTACGTTTGTAATATTTAAATTTGTTAAAAAAGTTTAAATATATTAATTGTTAAATAGTTAATTTGATTAATCTATTTACGATTGAATTCTTGTTTAAAATATTGGGGAATAATGAATTGACTAAGTTGGGATTATTGATTTATTAAATTCTCTAATATTGGATAACAAGATGAGGTGGCGCCTCACTCTTGGATTAAATTGATGAAATATGATTTTGTTAATTTGAATTCAAGATTTAGGTTTGAATTCAAGATTCAAATTTGAATTAAGATATTAGGGTAATATGTTAATTCAATTTGGTTATATCTTCCTAAGAGTTAGGATTGTTATTTTATTTATTAAATTCTTATAAAACCACAAGGTAGGGGCGAATTCTTCAAGATTCAAATGCAAGATTTGATCTTGCATTTTGAATTTCAAGAATGCAGTTTGAATTTTAAGTTAAGATATTAATGTAATATTTTAATTAAGAATTCAAATCCTTTTGACTCATTCCAACAAATGGGAAGTGTGCATTCTGGATTTCAAGATATGATCTTGAAATTTAAATTAAGATTGCATCTTAATCTTGAATTATAATATTAGTATAATTTTATAATCAAGATTTGGTGATTCCCTAATTTAAGGAGTGGGGACTCTTTATAAACACATACAAGTCGCCTAAAACAAAGAGAGAAAAGAAAAAGGGAGTCGCATAACCCTAGAGAAAGAGAAGGGAGTTTTTGAACTAACCCTCAACTTAGGGTTTTACGGGCGATTTGTGTGTGAGGAAGAGAGAGAGGCGAAAAACCCTCGAGTCAGTGGCAAAGAAGTTCGTTCTTGGTAGTGCGCCACTTGTTCTTGGATATTTCAAGAAGTGTTCTTGAAATTCCAAGATTGTAGATCGGTTCCCATAATCTTTTGGAGAAGAGATTGGAGGCTAGCATCTGAGTATTTGCCAAACTGTTCGTGTGAATCACCGGCAGAGGAAGGACACAAGTATGTGGACTTCTTGGAATTGTAATTTTTCAAAGCAACCGTCTGATTTAAGTAAACATCTTATCTCACTGGTATAAACACAGTTAGTGAGTCCTATGGAGAAGATTATAAAATTTTAATTTTACCTTTTCCGCTGCGTTTTGCTCCATAATCTCCAACACTTGTCTACTTGATCATTGACCTCAGTAAGAGAAAAATGCAAATTGTAAAACAAATAAATTAATAAAACGATGATTGTGGACCAAGATATTGCATACGTGTGTAAAAATTAGTCTCATTTTAGTGATTATGCTTCATGTTCTAAGCTATTGTTGGTGGTATGTCTTGCTATTTAGTGTTTTTTTTTTTCCTTCATCTAGTTTGATTAATGATAAACTAAATCTAGAAATAGTATATATCATATTCAGGTTAGTGGGAAACACTTGTATAACTCGACAAATAGTATATATCATATTAGGAGGTTTTTGGATTAGAGTCTTGTTAAAAGTATTATTGTTGAAATAGTTTTATTTTTATTATTGATTTTTTCATTTCAAACAAGAATTAACCTTTGTTTAGGTTGTTTGAACTTTGAAGTGGTAGTAACTTTAATCTCTATTGGCAGGATTTTGATTTTTGTTAGAAATATCCTCGTTAAAAAGTTTTATTTTTGCTATTGAATTTTTCGATTCAAATCAGAATTAGTCTTTATTTAGATTATAAAATTGTAAAAGTACTTAATTTAAATCAAATAGAAAAAGAAAATCTTGTTAATCCGAGTTTTAATATCGGAAGACAAAATCTGGCATTTTAAACTTTAAAAATCAATATTATTATCAAGGTATAACTCAAATGATAATGTTCTTTTTCTAAATTTAATTTTAATAGAGTATTTCTCTTATAATTATTAACAATTTCATCGCACTAGCAGTCCAGCACCATTGTGCGCAGCAATACCAATAATACTAATTGTGTCTACTGTATATATTTGTAATCATCACCTCAGTTTTAGCCTTTTAGGAATTACAAAACACCATTGTCTATCAATTATTACTCTTCATAATTAAATTTCTATCTAATTTTATATTATTTTAAGCCTTGTCATTAGTATTAATCATAATCAATAATCAATAAGTTGAACTCCAAAAAATGCATAAAATGAGATTTTGTCGCACTCAGAGTTAAAACGAGAGAGATATAACTAATTTCATGAAATGAACTATTCACTTTTGAGCCAGATTTCGTACTTGATTTAATCTCATTTGCCAGTTACCAACGGGATAAAAAATGAACTCTTCAAGAGTATTATGTAATTTTAATTTCGTCGCATTCAGACTTAAAACGAGAGAGATATGATTACATTCATTAATTAAGTACTAGAATCCAACTATTGGAAAACATTAAGGACCAAAGTGAAACTAAAAAAAATTTAGGGATCAAAATAAAATTTAAAATAAATATTAGAGGCTAAAATGAAAATTTGGTAGTATACACTTCTTTTGACCATTGCCGTAATAAATTTTGAAATATATATATATATATAAATATATATATATATAAGAGCTTTTTGGTAGTGGCTCATAAAAACTATATAATATAAAATAAAATTAATATAACTAAAACATTAAATATTTTACAATAAAATTTATAAAAATTGATTGTTTCATAATATGGTGTATCTTTGTTAAAATATGAACTTTTTTTAATATTTTTTGTTTTTATGACTAAATTTATTTTAGAAAAAAATTGTTTACTTTTAATAATATTAATTATTAATTATATAAATGATATCTTATATTTCATACTATTAGATGAAATGAATGGTATCATTTATGCAACAAGTGACCATATTATATATACTAGGGGCATAAATAAAAAACTAAATGGTTAACTTAGTAAAGAAAGAGAGACCAAATAGTAAATTTTTTCTTATTTTTAATTTCATAGACTATAGTTTTAAACATGGACGACCAGAAAGGGGTGAAGCCATATAATATAAGATATATATATAGCCGTATATTCTACTTAAAAAATTAAAAATTATTAGTTCATTAGTATATATACTCCTCTTCAATGTAAAATAGTTATTATTATAATATTTTAAATTAGAACTTTTTGCAAAGATATAGAATCAATTAAAAATTTAACAGAAAAAAAGATAAATAAATTGAGAACTCAGTAAAAAATATGAGACTAAATTTACTCTCTCACCTTTAAATTAAGACAACATATATAGATTAGATTACCCTAATTAATTAATTGGTTAGTTTTTATGTCAATACTCGGTCTCGTGTTGGTCCTTCAATGCCAACGTTGGATTTCTTTTCAATTATGTGACTCTAATATGTATACTCCACCCTGCAAAACAATTAAAAAACCTAACCAATTAATTAATTAATTAGGGTAATCTAATCTATATATGTTGTCTTAATTACACTTTTTATTTTAAAATTTTAAAATTTTAAAATTTGAATTCCTAAATTCTCTCCTTCGTGGCCTCCTATATCTCTAAATCAATTTTTAAAAATCTACACTTTCATTTTAAAAACAAAATAAAATTCAAATAACTCCACTAACTCTATTTACTATCTCAAAAATTTTTCCCCATTATCCTTACAATACATAACTACTTCCGAAATATTATATAATAAAATTAAAAAAATTAATTATTTATAACATTTGATATAATTAAAAATTTAAATAATTTCATATTTTACATTCATATTTGCGTGCTCGTTAAGGCAGAGCCTTAGTTACATTTATGTGAGGATTGCATTTTATATTCAAAATTATTTTTTAACATTGCTTTATAATTATAAAATGAGGAATATAATAGTGGATAATCTTTAATTTCATTTTAAAATATAATAATGAAAAATAAATCTTTATAAGAATAAAAATAATTATATATAGGATTTTTCTTTTGGGCCATTACATTATATATAGGAATTTTTAATAAATTTTCATTTGAAGAAGAAAGATATAGACACAACAAATAGTTTGATTTGGCGATGATATCTTTTGTAATATTGACCTTTTGTTGTGAAATAATTTAAAATCTAGTAAATATATCCTAAATATATATATCCTAAATATATCCTAAAATCTAGTAAATATATCCAAAATCTAGTAAATATATCCTAAAATCACATGAATTCAACATAAATTTTGAATCAAACATTAAAGTTGATTTATAAATATTCCTCACATATATAAGGATAGGACCACTCTCTTGTAATTCACACTTTAGTTAATTTTTACAATATTGGAGGAGCTTCATTTAAAAGTTTTTCAGTCAATCTTCTGTGGACTAAGGAAAAACCCTAAAGTGAATAAGGTACGTAATGTCTTCTCTAAAGTTTATTTTATGAATTTCAATTATTATAGTTAATAACAAATTCATGAGTTCTTCTAAGAACTGAATGAGATTATGATTTAGGAGTGATGTAGCGATGGGGTGAGAATGAGATAGTGTGAAGATTTAATTGTGACTTTAATTAATATGTAATGTTGGGTGGGGTGGTGTGAATAATACCAACTGTCATATCGTTGTTATCGTTGGTGTTCCAATTATATTTACAACGACGATAACGTCCATATCGTTGTAAATTGTTAAGAATATTGTTGTATGTCCACAGTACGTTGATCCATCATCCATTGCTGCCTAGTCAAATCTTTCATATTACACTCATCATCATAATCCCTCTTCTCATTTGTGTGTGTTGCTCTTCCTGGAAACTTTGCGTTGATAAATTGTTAAATTTAGGGTTGTGTGGTAGGGAGTGAGATAACTTTAGTTATTCAATTTGTGATCATTGGATATCTATGTTGAGATTGGTCTTCAATCTTAATGCCTCTAGGTGGTTTCTCCCTAGAACACGAATGAAAAATCAAAAGATTCAAGCCCATAGTAGAATGAGTTCCAAAATTCTATTAGAAATCTTCTCACTCTCCTAGAACATGAACGCCTTCTTCACACCCACCTTCTTCCCTCTCTTCAAATCATCCTAAATTATTTAGATCTTCATTTTTTTTTTCAAGTTCTTGAATAGGGAGGTTTAATTATAATATAGTTTGGAACTTTAATAATTTTTATTTTTCTTTTTAACTTTATTATACTTTTAAACCTTAATTATAAATGAAATCATTATAAAGTATTATTTTGAACTTTATATTTAAATTCATTTTACTCTATTAATAATATTATAATATCTAAACAATAAAGAATGGTTGACCATGGTTTTTCAAATTAAACTTTCAATAAGTATAATGATGATTTATTTAAAACACCCCACCTCTTCCCACCCCTTCCTTCTTGTTTTATTAATTACCATCCCACTCCACTCTCTCTAAAACTCATCATAATCAAGTTATTTTTTTTTATATATATAAAAAACATATGTTCTCACTAATCTTGATATATATATATATACACAATGACTAGCTTATTGCTCACAGAGTTTATTGAATATTATTATTAATTTCTTTTTGTTATTTGTTTCTCTTTAACTTCTTATTAAATTGAGTGTTAAATCTAGTATCTTTTAAATTTAATATATATATATATATATATATATATCTTCTTACAGAGATCAGGTTTCTACACAAGATATTTTCAAATCAAGTTTTCTGAGAGATTAATGAAGGCTCCAATCATGAACAAGAATAACGGAAACTCTTGTCCTAAAAAGAGAGATTCTAAGACTAACCTTACAAAGAAGAAGTCAACACGGCCTCAACAAATCAAACCTTGTGTTAATTCTAACACAAATGTTTTATCAAATAAGAGATCAAGATCAACAGTGGGGTTCGAAGAGAATGATATTAAGGGCAAAAAGATCAAGAATGTTGAAGAGGAAGTTGTTGAGCATTCTAAAGCAACAAAAAAAGGGCAAAAAGGACGTGATAAGTTTGAATATGGATTTGGTGATGAAATAAAGAAGACTTTAGCTAATTGGAGAGATATCAAAAAGCAAAAAGAAGAACTCAAGCCGTCAAGTAGAGCGATGGAAATTCAAAAACGAAGAGAAGAAGCTCGAATTCAGCTTGATCAGATAAAGGACACTGCTTTGTTAAATGAAAATCTCGACTCCATGAGAGACTTTTATATGCTTATTCATAATCGTCATCCATCAATGTAATTAGCAATACAGGAAAGATGAGAGGAGGCCAGCTAGGGATTATTCATTGTATTTCTTTTAGCATGGCTTGTGATTCTTTTGTATCATACATTCTTTTATTCTTTGTGTTTCTTGAACACATCAAGACTATACCTCTTGATTAGTGGATCTGTTATCATAAATTTTATCAATAAAAATATTATTATCTTTTATCATGTCTCTCATTGAGAGATATGATTGTGTTACAAGAAAAATCATTTTCATTGAGAAATAAAGTTTTAATTTCTAATTAACTTATTAGTTATGTTTGACAATTAATATATATCACTAAATAATAATTAAAAAAAGAATACTAAAAACATAACCAAAATAGTACATCACTTCTAATAAAGATGGTCAACAAAAGTTCAAAATTATCAACTCCTATCTTATGGTTTTGAGTGCACATTTATTTTCTCCAATCTTTCACAAATTGTTTTTATCCAATTCATTACTCTTCCTCTAAAACAACCATGATCAAGCCTTTTCTCCAAAATCTAATGCCTAGAGAAGAAATAAATTAATTTAAGAAAAAATATCACATTATAATAAAACATAATACATATATCAATTTAATTTGTGAAATGATCAAACTATCAAATAAAAATTTGGCTAGTCCTTTAATCAAGTGGTGAGAGTTTCAATCCTATCTTTGAGTATGAAAAATATTATGTTGTTAACCGTTTATCCTTAAGTGGAGGACACGCGACAGAAAAATTAGTCACTGTTTAGATAATAAATATTTTTAGTTTATAAAAAGAAAATACCGTTTACTTTTTAAAAATTAAAAAAAAAAGGAACATAAGACGTGTCACATAGTCACGTGGTTCTAGTTATCAGCAACTACAGTAGAAGAAAGAAAAGGTCGCTTCCTTTCCTTTCCTTTCCCATTGACTTCACTCTCTCATATTCGCATCCGCTAATCTCAGTTTTCCATTTTCATTTCTTGACATAAAAATCTCAAAGATGAGCGAAGAGGACAAAGCTAGAGCTCTCTCCGGCGACCACCACCATCCTCCGCCGCCGCCGCCGCAGCAATACCCTCCTCCTCAGTACGGCACTTTCCAAGGCGTCTCCGGCTATCCGCCGGAATCACAACAGCCTCCGATCGGCTTCCCTCAGCCCGTCCCGCCTCCTGGCGCCCTCGACCCCTATTACGCTCGTGGCTACCAAGCCATTCCGCCGGGTATTCATTCTTCTCACTGTCTCTCTTCCTTCCTTTTTCGATTTTCACTGATTTCATTATTGCTGCTTGGTCATCACTATTGTTCAGTTTCAAATCCAAAATTCATTCAACCAAATGGTCTAGGTTGTGTTGGATCCAGCTTATTGCTGCTCAAAGATTTGACTTCAATTTAGCTTGTTAGGTTTGTTGATTTTTCGAGAATTTTGGGCGTGATTTTCTCTTCTCTTTGCTCTAGTTTGAACCGGCTTTGAAATTTTCCTTAATCGATCGCCTAGTAGCGATTATCCTTGAGTAAACCTGTTTTATAGTTCCTCACTTTGTCCCAAAATTGTCATTTAGTCCCTGATTTTTTTTAAACGTCTAGTCTTTGAAATATTTTTGGTGATGACTAAATAGTTGATTTTTGTGAAAAAGTCAGACATCAAATAGTGTATTTTCAATATTTAAAGACTAATACTAAATCATAATTTTAGGACAAATTTAAGGACTAAGTACATTTTCTCAATTATCCTTGGTGTACCATATTTTACCCTCCACTCTGTAATCTGTATACATATTTTGTCTCAACGTTCATATCCTCAACACTTGGATTACTTGTTATGTGACTGTGTATGCCTAGTCTTTTATTCTTTCTCTTGGAAACACGTTTTATTGATTCATTGTGTATGCCTAATCACGCTTCAGATGTAGTTGCTGGTTTGTGCTTGACTTCTGAATAATCCCACATGAAGGAGAACTTTGGAATTACAAAAGAAAAATATTTGTATCAAATTCTCTTGTGGTTATTTTCTTAGAACATCCCTTTTTTGATATGTTACTGTCTGTGGATATATGAACGGTAAAATAAAGGATGCCACTATAAATGCAGTGATGACATCGATTCCTTTCACAGCTTATGCTTCTACTGATGGATTTTATGCAACTCTCTACAACTTTATTGGTGGTTTCAAACCATACAGGATAATTAATTAATGTCAATTGTTTTTATGATTATGGAGTAGGTGCGAGCTAATTGAAGTTAATGTCTGAACAGAATTGCATTTTAAGGAAAAAAAGCTCCGAAGTAAGATGTTGGTATTATATTTTGGCTCAAAATCCGTATGTTAAAGCTTTGGTCGGGACTCCATGTGTTTTCAACTCCAAATGTATATAAACTAGCTAGTAGTGTCAAATTGACTGGGCTAAAATACAAACGAGGTGGGGCAGGGGAGGGTGGCCTGTTCATAAACGGTCCCGTAAGTCCTTCCTCAACCTGCCTGCATAAATGGACTGGCATGTGAGCCAGTACTTTTTATTTTTATTTTTATAATTCTTTTAATTAAACCTTGTTAAATTATAGTGATATTATGAAAGAAAAATATACATACAATGAATCTTATTGTGAGTGATATTATAACTTTCATACTTATAATTATTGTAATTATATAATTATTTGATATTATAATATAAGAAAATTTATATAAATTATTTTTTTTTCTAAAAATTAATTTATTTATTGAAAATTATACTTAAAACCAAAAATAATGTGAAAGTATAACATGCATATAACAACTAGAAAGAAACATATACAAAAAATATATAAAATAACATTAAAGTAATTACCTTTTTTAAAAAAGATTGCTCTCCCCAACTCGTTTAAACAAGCTTATTTTAGCCTCATCAAGCCTTCCCATTTAATGGGCAGACCAAGTCGGCCTGCAGGTTTTGTCCCATTTTGACAGTAGTAATCTATCAGTATTTTATGGATCCTCCTAGAAATACATCATCTGATCATCTAACTGTAATGTGTTCAATTCTCATTATATACTAGGATTATAGTTCAAAATTAACTGAGTTCTTCCAGTCTTTTTGTCTGAGCAATAATTGAAAAACTGCAATAGCATAGGTTCAAAAGCAGCAAGTAAAAAAAGTTGACATCATAATATCCTTTTCAAGAGCTGGACGCATGACCATTAATCTTGTCTATGGTATTCAAAGATATACTTCATTGTGATGTCTGATATGGGAACTGTATGGTGATGCTCTTAATTTTCTTTTGGCTCTTTGGTTCCCTTACATTTTGCAGATGCGGTTGCGGATTTATTTATTTGTATGTTAATAGTATCTAGTAAGGTTGGTGAAGGGTCTTAAGGTTTTATTTTCTGGCTTGAAAATGACAAAAGCAAAGCTGTTATATGAGAAGATAATGATGCCTAGTTGGGATTTTTATGTTTGTGATTATGATGGATATGAATATGCTGATGATATTTCCTTTCTAGGGTAAGGAATTACATTATGCTTCTTGCTAGGCTTTTGAAATGTTTACCTTTGTGAAATTGTTTCAGGTACTGTTGTTGAAGGAAGACCTGTAATAGAACGCCGACTTCCTTGCTGTGGTCTCGGTTGTGGCTGGTGCCTGTAAGTGAAATTTTTGTAGAATGGCTGTTTGCATATCAGTATTTTGTCACCTTCTAGGAAACCTGCTCTGGTTTTTCTGCTGTTTGCATCTATTGTTGCTATCAGTTTTTCTTTGTTATTGCATTGCACTCACTCCACTCCACCCCACTCGACCCCACCTTCCTTCCCGCTCCCAAAGAGAGGAAAATAGAAAGGAAAAAAAAGGCGGGGTCATTATTTTGACCAGAACCATGATATTGTATAGTATGGCCATCATTTTATTTTATTTTGAGATCACTAATCAAGGCTAAAATTTTATTCTGATTCCATATCCATAATTCATTTTGTCAACAACTGGGCTATTGATGTGATTCACACCAATAAATTTATTTGTTTTTATTTTGGTTTAACTAGTGAATTAATGACATCTTGTAAAAATATCATGGGAAAATTGTACTTACCTACCTTAATCTTTGCCTCCAATAGCAATGTCTCCTCTAACCTAAAACAAACTGTAATTAACCCCCTAATAGCAATAAGTCCTTTTTTCAAACATAAATATAGAATTCCAACCCTATAAAATTGGAAGCCTTCCCTTTTGTCTCATTCTTCATTTTGTTAAAGCAATCTATCAAATTTTATAAATAACCCTTTAACTATATACGGTATAGTGAAGAATATCTTAGAAAGAAAACCAACTTGATTAAGGGTTGATGAAAGCCATTGATAAATGGAATGAAAAGANGGGGGGAAAGGAAGGGTATTTTAGTACTTTTATTTAGATGAAATTTTAAATTTAGATAATAGGGGATTATTGCAACGCGACTAATTGATTTTGGGGGAATCAATTGTAATTTTATAAATTAGGGAGGACAATTGGAGGCAAAGATTCGGATAACACAAGTTCAATTTTTTCCAAGTATTATATATACTGCAACTCATGAGTAACTAACAGCTCTTACATTGTGCTTAGTTCTGCATTGAGTGGGAATATTTTTCTTCATTAGTGACGAGTAACTCAAATTAGGTTGAATGGTTTCAATCTGAGTTACCTGATTGTATGAGCATGATGGTGAGCACTTCTGGTAGACGTTTTACCTTCTTTTATATTGTTTTATTACATACATGCAGGAACAGTTGAAGTCTTTGTTTTTCATTTATAACATGTTTGGTTGCAAGTTTTTTCCCTTCTTGTCCTCTCTGGTAATAGCAGCCTCTTTTGTTTGTTTATATCGGGTTGTTGATTATAGAAAGATTTCCACTCTTGTGAAGGTTTATAATTGGTTTCTTCCTTGCTGCAATCCCATGGTTTGTTGGGGCAATAATTCTGCTCTGTTCTGGAAGAATAGACTACCGAGAGAAACCTGGATATATTGCTTGTACAATTGCCGTAAGTGATCCGCTTTTCTTGTCTTCTTTAAATTGAAAAATGTTTCATTTCCAAGTTCTTTATAAATTTGGCAGTGCCTTGTTCAAATTTAACCTGTTTTCCAAAAGGAAATACTTCACGTTGTTGTAGTATTAATTTAACTTGAGATTTGTTTTTATTCTTTGTGCTTTTAAAGCATCATTTTTCTTTTTACATGTTAATTTCTAAAAAAAGTTAAATCATCAAACAAGTTTTTGATTTTTTTTTTTATTTTTAAAAATAGGAAATTATTTTTCAAGATGAGAGTCAAAGGGACCTCTTAAATCTCTTGGAGTTTATTTCAAATTGTTTCACAATTCATGAGAAATGACTTACTTTGTGATATGATATGACTAACCTTGTGAACCTATTTTTGCAGGCTGTTCTTGCTACAGTTGCAGCTATTATTGGTGCAACAAAGGGTGCTCATGACTGGTAAGGTACTCTTCAGATGAAGAGTTGTACAGGTTTCTACATGGGATGCGTCTGAGTGTTTTAGCTTCTCAAGCTTATAATTATTGAGTGTATTTTACTTTAAATCATATTCATTTATGCATTTTGTATTGGTTTTATTTAAAGGGGAAATCAATCATGTACTTCACACTAGATATGAAGTGGGAAAGGCTGTGATTTATCAATATATATTTGTGAAAATGTGTTTTTCTAATTTCTTCTGAAGTGAAACAAACTCTACCATGGTGTGTAGTACTGGGGAGATGATCACTCTTCTAAAGAAATATTAAGAAAAATTGTATTTCTTTATTTGGACCTGTATTTTCATGTCTTAGAATTCATCAGAAATTCTAAGGCATCTTAGAAATTTTTTTATTGCATGCCCTTTCGTGTATTGGCAAACCTTATTGACAATTTTGACACTAAAAAGCAATTTCTAGCCTTGTGATTATAAGTATAACATATCACCAAATACTAATAGAAAAAAGAAAGACCTTTATTGGGGATAAGTGTTAGTCCTCCTTTTCTTTTTTCCTTTTTTCTTTTCACTTAACGAGAGTTTTAATCCCACCAGTTCAAACCGTTAGTACATCTCAAAATTCCGTGCATTTAGCGACGATTATAACAGCCGTCATTAGATAACCAAGGCTAGATCCCACTTTTTAGCTGTGATATTTTGGTCATGTATATATATATAAGAAAAACTGAAAAACAACAAAAATGTCAAATTGATCTGTATGTATTTATTTATACCATACTGCCAATTTGAGTAATTTTAATTTTTTAAAAAGTATATTTATCCTTTTATATATCTCTTTGGGTCTGTCCTCAAAATCATATATAAGTATAATATTGATTTAATATAATTAGGCAAGAAAAATAAATAAACAATTTAATTATATTTTAAATTTCAATTTTTTGAAACTCCAATTTGTAACTTGCTGGTTTGCACATTGATTACATAACTTTTATCCCAATCTTCTATTTCATTTTGGACAAGTTTTTTAAAAAAGGTACTTTATTTATAAATTTTTGGTTAAAGGGTCATTTTAATCCTAAATGTATGTCCTAATGTTTATTTTTGCCCATAATGTTTTAAAATGTTCAAATTGGTCCTAAATATTGGCAAACTATTTCATTTTGGTCCCAAACTATTGAATATGACTCATTTCAAGTTCAAACACGACAAGTTTAGAACTACGTATTGTTCTCAAAGAGTAATTTTTCTATTCGGTTAGAACTATCCAGCAAACAAAGTCAAATTGGTTCTAAAAGTAGACTGCTCATTTCATAGTCAGACAAACAAATACCTCTCTTGTTTCAAATTGAAATATGACGAATTCAGAGATACAAGTTTCTCTTAACAAGTTCTTTGAATTTGAAATGAGAGACGAGAGAAATATGATAAAATTTAATAGTTTGGGACTAAAATGAAATATTTTACCAATATATAGGACCAACATGAAACATTTTGCCAACATTTAGGACCAATTTGAACATTTTGAAACATAATGGACCAAAATGAACATTAGAACATACATTTAGGACCAAAATGACCCTTTGACCTAAATTTTTTAAAAAGGTCTTTTAATTGAAGTATTATTATTATTATTATTATTATTATTATTATTATTATTATTATTATTATTATTATTATTATTATTATCATTATTATTATTATTATTATTATTATATTTGGGTATTATTAAATAAAGTTACTTTTAATTATGAAAATTGTTTAAATGAAAAAAGATAAAAATACTTTTAATTAATAAAATTGATAAAAAGAATAATTTTATAAGTGTTTTAATTGAAAGTTATAAAAAATTGAAATTAAAGATTTTATTTTATTTTTTTAAATTCTATTTTTTTTTTTAAAAAAAGTTATCCCAATAAATTTTCATGTGTATAAAAGTTTTTACTTTTATTCAAAAAGTATTTTTTAAATTTAAAATAAAAAACCTATTCAAACCGGCTCTTCTTTCCCTATCCACTTTTAGCCACTTCTTCGGCGTATGTTTCTCACTTTGATCCCATCAGCTTTTCTTTTCAAACTGTAACAACCATACACTGAGATGCAAATTTAGATATACTTTTTACACATTATTAATCGGCCTGGCTGATGAAAGATTTGTTGTATTGTGCAAGATCTATATTTTATACATCAGAGAGGAGATTCTTCATATATTCTTTGATATCCCATCTTTTTATGTTTTCGTTTTTGTTCTTGCAAACGCCCCTCCTACCCTTTTACATTAGATAAGCAGATGCAGAATGTGGCCACGCAACAAGGTATTCCAAACTTTAATTTCAGTCTTTTGTCTTCTACCCTTAAAATTAGAGTTTCCTTGATAAATTTTAAGAACAGCTCTGATAATGCACAGTAAGCGATGTGATCAATATTCAATGGTGTAATGCATGATGAATAATTGAATACTAGCTCCCGAAAATAATTGAGCAAACTAACAATTTAGTTCCTGAAAGATCACCGAGCTGACAACTTGGTTCTTAAAAGATTAAAATATACATTTAGTCTTAAAAGAAAAAAATAGTATAATATTTCGTTCCTAAAAGATTCAAATAGTATACTATTTGATTTAAAATTAACTGAGTTCTTCAAGTCTTTTGTCTGAGCAATATATGAAAAACTGCAATAGCATATATAGGTGCAAAAGCAGCCAAAAAAAAAAGTTGACATCATAATATCCTTGTGCACAGCTGGATGCATGACCATTATAATCTTGTCCATGGTATTCAAAGAAATACTTTATTGTGATAGACATTGATGTCTGAATTTGGGATTTTTATGTTTGTGATTATGATGGATATGAATTTTGGTGATGATATTTTAATTTTCTTTCTTGAATAAGGAATTACATTATGCTGCTCGCTAGGCTTTTGAAATGTTTACTTTTAATTTGTGCAATTGTTTCAGGGACTGTTGTCGAAGGAAGATATGTAATAGAACGCCCACTTCCTTGCTTTGGTCTCGGTTGTGGCTGGTGCCTGTAAGTGAAATTTTTGTATAGGCTTATACTTTCATATTGTACTGTAGTATGGCCATCATTTTATTATTTATTGATATCACTAATCAAGGCTAAAATTTAATTCTGATTCTATACCCATAATTCATTTTGTGACCAACTGGGATGTTGATGTGATTCATCCACCAATAAGTTTATTTGTTTTTATTTTGGTCTTAACTAGTGAATTAATGACATCTTGTAAGAATATCATGGGCAAATTGTAATTGACCCCCTGATAGCTATTAGTCCTTTTTCTAAACATAAAAATTTAGAATTCCAACCCTATAATTGATTGTACAAAATAAGATTTCCACTCTTGTGAAGGTTTATAATAGGTTTCTTTCTTGCTGCAATTCCATGGTTTGTTGGGGCAATAATTCTGCTCTGTTCTGGAAGATCAATAGACTACAGAGAGAAACCCGGATATGCTGCTTGTACAATTGCTGTAAGTGATCCTCTTTTTTCTTGTCTTTTTTAAATTGAATAATGTTTCATTTCCAAGTTCTATATATATATAATTATATATATATATATATATATGTATTTGGCAGTGCTGCCATGCATGTTCAAATTTAACCTGTTTTCCAAAAGGAAATACTTCACAATGTTGTAGTATTAATTCTGGTTAGTCTAGTGGTCAACTCATTAGGTTGTTTATTTAAGCAAGTGTCGGGAGTTCAAATCTCGCCTTGTGTATGCAGCAACTGATTGGCCAACGGTAGACCCTTAAATGGAGCTCAGATTCGCGGAGGATTAATCCTTAACTTGTCACAACAAAAAAAAGAGCATAAAAATTTCAGATTTGTTTTTATTCTTTGTGCTCTTAAAACATCATTTTGCTTTTTACATGTTAAAACTTTTTTTCTAAAAAATTGTATTATCAAATAAGCTTATGATTTTTTAAAAAAAAATAAAAAAGTATTTTTCAAGAAGAGGGAAAGGGGCCTTCCTAGATCTCTTAGGGTGTGTTTGGATGGGGTGTCAAGGGGAGAATGGAAAGGAGTGGAAGAGACAAAACATTAAAAATCGTTGTTTTGATATTTTTTTAGGGAGGAGAGGAATAGACAAGGGGTGCCTCTAAAGCACCCCTTGACACTACAAAATCTAATTTTTGCTGGCACCCCAAATTGGGGGGGCCAAGGATGGAGTGGACAACGTTAAAATTTTTTAAGACAATTATACCCCATGATTTTATTAATATTATTGATCTTTCAAACCCTAATATTATTTAGTACAAATTTAGGGACCAAAATGTAAAAAATTATTTCAAATTTAGGGATAAAATATTATTAATTTAGCAAGATTATCATGTGTCCATTCCTTTCCTTGCTAAAAACTCCCAAACAACATATCAACTCAGTCCATTAATATCCTCTCCACTCCATTCTATTAGTGTCCATTAATCTCTTCTCCTCTCCATTCTCACTAAAACTCTCAAAAATAGAGTTTATTTTAAATGGTGACAGTTTAGAGAGATTAATGTTTGAGTTATCCCCTTCTTAATTATTGGATCTATTCTAATATTAAAATTTAAGTAATCTTTTCTTAATTTATAAAATATAAATATGGAGACTTAATTTATAGATTGCATAAACTATTTACCTCTCCATACAATTACTCCATTTAAAATATAATTGTTTCACATTTCAGGAGAGATAGATGATATGATATGAGTATGAGTAACCTTTTGAAGCTGTGTTTTGCAGGCTGTTGTTGCTACACTTTCAGCTATTATTGGTTCATTAAAGGGAGCTCATGACTGGTATGGTGGGTTTAGTTGAAGAGTTGTACAGGTTTCGTTTCTACATATATGGATGTGTCTCAGTGTATAATAGTATAATACTAGCTTCTCAGCTTTATAATTGGATGTATTTTACTTTAACTCATATTCATTTATGCAATTTGTATCGGTTTTAAATATATTTATAGGCTATTATTAAATGAAGAAAACCTTTGCTCCATCACCTAAAATCAGAGTTATTAAAATCGGACCGGACGGTTGAACCGGGAACCGGCCATTAGGCCGGTCCGAGTCGTTTTAATAACCGGCCAGATAGAGAACCGGAGGCAAACCGATCCTGGTTTATTTTTTTATTTTCTTTTTTTTTTGTCTTTTTTTTTTTATAATTATGGGTCAAATATTAGAGAATGTTGATTATGAACCAAAATTAGATAGAGAAAGTGATCATAAAATGTCACTTGATGATATTATATTGTTGAACATTATGAAAATTGATTATCTCTATATTAATTCATGTTAATTTATGAAAATTGTATTAATATATTAATGTTATAATTGTATTTTGTAACCTAATTATGAATATTTGAATTAAAATTTTATCATATATAGGTTTTTTTATTATTTTTAATTTATTTATTTATCAACGGTCCGACCCTGGTTGGACCCCGGTTGAACCATTGAACCTTGAACCCCTCCTTTGGCCGGTTCAATGGCCGGTCCGGTTTTAATAACCTTGCCTAAAATTTTAGCCGTCACATGAGGCAAATAATGTTTTAAGTTTTTTTTCTTGGTTAAAGGATCATTTTAGTCCTAAATGTATGTCCTAATGTTCATTTTGGTCCATTATGTTTTAAAATGTTCAAATTGGTCCAAAATGTTAGCAAAATGTTTCATTTTGGTACCAAATTATTGAAATTTGCTCGTTTCAAGTTCAAACGTGACGAGTTTAGAGTCACGTAATATTCTCAAATAGTACTTTCTCTATTCAGTTAGGGTCGTTAGCAAACGAGATCAAATCAGTTCTAAAAGTAGATAGCTCGTTTCATGGTCAAATAAGCAAAGTTGATCATATCTCTCTTTTCAAATTCGAATGCGACGAATTCAGAGCTACGAGTTCTTCTTAACAAGTCCTTTAAATTTGAAATGAGAGACGAGAGAAAAATGACCAAATTCAATAATTTGGGACCAAAATGAAACAATTTACCAATATTTAAGACCAAAATGAAACATTTTGCTGACATTTAGGACCAATTTGAACATTTTGAAACATAATGGACCAAAATGAACATTATGACATATATTTAGGACCAAAATGACCCTTTCACTTTTTTTCTTTTTAAAGTTACACACGTTCCGACATTTTTAAAAAAAATTTACTACTGTTAAAAGGCTTGTTAATTAGTTGAGGTAATAGAGCTTTTTAGAGTGGAAGACTGTGATTTATCAATATATATTTGAGAAAATGTGCTTTTCTAATTTTTTTTTCTCCTAAAGTGAAACAAACTACCATGGTGTGTAGTACTGGAAAGATTATCCATTTCGGTTTAATTTGAAACAAACCGTTATCTATTATTTTGGTTTAATTTGACTAAAAAAATTATTTGTATTTACTCGATCAATTAAAAAAATATCAAACTGATGAGAACAATATTCAATTAAAATTATTTAAAACCAGCTAAATTGCCCAATAAACACACCTCTTTACTTATTGGTATTTAATTACCCTTCACGTTCGACTTACCCATAAGTAATTAAGTAGGAACAAAATCCAATCCTTGCACTTTTGGTTTTGGATTAACTTAAACAATATATTTATCCAGTCATATTTTCAAAGTGTTATGGGGAGAGGATTAGGATTGCGAACTTGCGATATTTGTTATACAATTTTTCCTTAAATAATATAAATAAAATACGACAAAATCTTAGGATGCTCTAAATTGAGTATTTACTTAAAGGTTGTGCATTTAATTATTATATATATACATTAATCTATTTCATTTGCATATTTGGTGTAAAGATGATATTAAAAAAATATAAATCTTTTTAAAATAATAATTTATTAATCTTGAAATACATATTTTTTTTTCTTTCGATGGAAAAATACATATTTGTTAATTAGGAGATTTAAAACCTTAATTAACTATTATAACTTGCCATTTGCCAAGCAGAGAATGTATCTGTAACAAAAAATTATTTAAATTTCACAAAATTAAAATAAAGAGATTATTTTTCCCTAGTGAGAATATATATCAATTTAATACTCTATATATATAGAATTTGTCCTTAACTAATTATTGTTGAAATCACTGAGGAAACGCACTCAATCTTATGTATATTCAAATATTAAGAAATACTGAAATGCATTTACCGAATGATGAACTTCGACAAAGTTAATTAGAAATTCGTTGAATATCGGCCAATTTTAATCACCCAAAATATCAAGAAATATAATGAATTTATTAGGAGATCAAAATTTTAACTATTCTATGACTGTCCAAGAAAATAAAATGCATCCGTAACAAACATGTATTTAAATTTCAAAATTAAAACAGAAAAAAATATTTTTTATTTGTCAAAATATCAATTTAACATCTATATTGAATAATTAAAGGCATTGTTTAAATTATCGAGGGAACACACTCAATTTTCTTCCTCTTTTAATAATAATGAACTGTATATACACATGTGATTAATATGGTTTGTTTTTAAAAGGTCTAATTCCACGTAATTATGAGTCATATATTTACATTCCAATGACCCTCTAATTAGTCGAAGCAGGAAATGGAAGGGTAATAAAGTTGTGAACAAAAACAAGGCCAACTGGATATGGAGCGGATCCTATATATATATATATATATATATATATATATATATAATTTCTCACCATTTAAAAATTATAAAAGATAAGAACGATCCAGATGGTACCAACAATTATGAAGTAATTATGGTTTAATAATTTTCCACATACAAATATATTAAAAAAAAAAATCAAATCCATTTTTGAAAAATAATCTAAATTCAAAAATAAAAAACCCTGACTTGTCAAGAAAGTTACGTACCTTCCTAATATGCATGCATGCATGCATCAGTTTTCCTCCCTCCCATAACAAGAAATGGTATAGCAATGAATATACATGAATAATTAAGGAAAAGCACATATTTTCTTTGTTGAAAACTTTAGTCATTGTAAAAAAAAACACCCTTTCAACTTAAAAAAATTATGAAAGACTCCTAAAACTTTTAATTTTGTGCACAAGACTTGCATAAAATAAAACATTTAAAGGCATTTGGTCACTTTTCAAAGTTTAATGGATTTTTTTGCATATTAACTAAAATTCAAGAGGTGTAATGCAATTCATCAACCCATTTTCTTACATTGTATGCCGTCATCCATCACACTATGTGTATATAAACCCCTTAGGAGATCATTATTCATTCACACCTTGTGCCTCTCACTCAAAATCCCTCATTATCATTAAAAAAAAGAGTGAAAAGAATGGCACAAGAAGGAAGAAAGAGGGCCATAAGAAAGGCCACCACAAGCAACAAAAACAAGAGGCAAAAAGTTGAAAACATGGACAAGATCAGCCAGATGCCAAACGAGATTCTTCTGATGATTATGTGTCTTCTTCCGGTTGACGACGTGGTTCGCACGTGCGTGTTGTCGAAAAGGTGGCAAAATCTGTGGAAGCAAGTGCCACGTCTAACCCTAGACGTGAAGCACATGATTAAGCCCTTAAAACAGCTTAAGATTTCATCTCCTGCCAAGCAACTCAATTACATTCTGAACCTACCGCAAGAACAAGGAATATATCGTTATAGCATACTTGTGTACTTGATTCTCCATCATCATGAAGGAGATCTCAAGTCTCTCAGATTCACACACTTCCCTCTGCGGCAGTTACAGACCACCCTCGACTTTCTCTTCGACCGGAAGAAAACGATCGAGGCCTTAACCCTAGAATGCAGGCCTTTGTACACCAAGAACGAGAAGATGAGAACTCAGCTCTTCATGGGGATGTATTGTTCTGGACTCTTTGCTCCTCTCGTGTCTCTTCAGGTTTTGTATCCATCAAATTATTTATTTATTTATATAAATTGTTATGTTATTTATCAATCATTTCATTAATCTTTTTTTAAACTGGACTTCTATTTGCTTTTAATTTATTGGTATGCTTTTTCCCTTTTTTTTATTTAAAAAAAAATTTTTTGAATCAACAATCGGAGAAAGAACTTTGTTTCATGGGAAAGTCATACAACATTATTTACAACCAGCCAGAGAACTCAAATCTAATTTCATTTGGCTTGATACTATAATTTGTTTTCTATAATTTCATTTGGCTTGATACTTTTCAAAAAAACAAAACTTTGTTTTATGACTTTACCATGACTTATTAAAATAAATTGCTTCATCATGAACTATTTAATAAAAAAATGGTCCAAATTTTATTTTGGTCCCTGGATTATAGAGTGAATTTTGTTTTGATCACTGTTAGTCTCAAATGTATAGTAATTTTATCTAGTTTCTGCTGTTATTTCTAACTTGCACAGTTGACTTGAACATTTATTTTTCAACGACCTAAACAATTTGCATCAAAATCATTCTTCCATTTGTGTTTAGCCCGACATATTTAGGTTCTCCTTTGAAAAAAAAAAACCACTCTTTGAGTCAACAAAATATTTGAAAACAAATTGAAAGAATTTTTTATTTTGAAGTTATATCATAGCTTATTGAATCAAAAACTTTTTAGTCAGACTCATAATTCTTTCATTTACTTTATTATGAATTCAGCTAGTGAACTACCACATAACGAGCCACTACCCTTTCAAAGGGTGTAATAAGATGAGAGCAGTGAGGCTGAGTATGGTGGAGATTGAGGATGATACATTGAGTGGAATGGTGAACAAGTGTCCTATGCTTGAGAGGCTTAGTGTTGTTGGGTGTTCCAAACTTAAGTTTGTGGAGATACTTCATGCTAGGATAAGGTTCTTGGAACTTAGGGCTCTTTGTGTGGAAGACATTGTGGTGTCTTGTAATTCCTTGGACACTTTCATTATGGCTTCCATTGCTTGCAATTCTAAGAGGATTTTGGTCAATGCAAGGAGGCTTAGGGTTTTTCAATCTCAATGCAATCCCATTAACTCCAAGGTCACTCTTGCTCCTAGAGCCAAGCCTGTGATCAAGACTCATGAGATTTTTGAGAGCCTCGGTGATGACATTGTAAGTCTTAATTATTTAGTAATATGTATATAATTAATTTCTTAGTTCTTTTTTCAATAATTAATTATTTCAATGATAGAGAGTGATATATAATATATCTTTTTCTTTTTGTTGTTGTTATGTATATAGGGAATTCCAAAGGCGAACATATTTCGTTTCAACTTGACAACGTTGATGATTGATCTGGATTTGAACTTTAAGAGGGCAGTGCAGGCGTTGACCTTCATTTTAGGATCCTGTGTTAATCTGCACACTCTCGACATTGCTGCACCGGTATGCCATCCATCTAATTTGACTTTAATTAATTTGTTTATCCTTTTACATTAATCTAATTAACTTATGCACGTTAATTACTGATTTTGTGTGAAAAAGGATATATATGTATGTATATTGTGCAATTTGTCCAATTAATATGAATCTTAATTAACTATATATATGACCATCACTTAAACTTATGTATAAATTGCTCATGAATATTGCTTCTAATATTAAGTTAACTGAATTAAAACTAAATGAACATCAAATAATAGCAGTGTTCAATGATCATATATAGTTGGTAGCTAGACACAATATTTTCTCCTATATCTGCAAAATACACAATATATATACACTATATATATCATTGAATGAACTTGTGTAATTAATACAATACTACTATATATTCACAGATTTATCAAGGGTCAAGGAAGATGAATCCTGATGACAATGGTGGTATGGAATATTGGTTGCTTTGGGAAGAAGGTGTGGTGTCTCACTGTATTGATCAGAAGCTGAAGAATGTATCCATAATGGGATTCAAAGGGAAAGAGCTTGAAACAGAGTTTGTGAAGTACATAATAACAAGAGGCCGCAAAATGGAGAAAATGACTATTGTGTGTAAGAAGTCAAGGAAAGAAGCAGCTTGTCTTGTGCCAATGCAAGATCAAAAAGCTTCCCAAAATCTCTCTATCATGGTTGGGCCTAACAAGAAGAGTCCTCTCTTTCGCCTCAATCAACTCTTCAAGAACAAGAAGCAGAACTGATCACTAGTGATCAATAATATCAATAATTATGGGGTTATATATTTATATATGTACCCCTATAGCTCATGGCCTAGTACTGCCATTTTGAATAATTGGGTTTTTTTTGAGAAACTATATGTTTTGCTTGCATGTGTGTTTGGTTTCTTAGTTATATTAGTTGTTGCTCTTTGACTGTTTTGTGGTTTCACAGAAACATTGCTCTTGAATAATTTCTGTATGCTTGTCTTTTGAATTAATGAATTATATTTATGTGGGAAATTCGATGCATTTCTTATGATTTCACTCTGCTTAATTAAGGAGTGTGATATGGATTGTTGCACATTCTTTTCCATAAAATTCAGATATTTTAAAGTGAAGTTTTTTGTGCAATTTATATAATTTAAAGAGAGTAGATGTATATGAAGAAGTACAGAGAGAAAATGTTTTATATAAAGTAATAAAATATCTCTCTTTACCTCAGATTGGAAGCCTTTTGAGAACAAAAGGCAGAAAGGCAGAAAGATAGAAAATGAGAGCAAGCAGAGAAAACAGAGGAAACTGATGTATATTGAATGATTAGAGTGTACAGAATCAAAGGACTATTTATACATATGTAAGAGAAGTGTAGCGAGGATAAAACTGATTAAGCATTTAGAATGTCACAATAGATTGTAGGACAAGAATATGGAGATTTCACTAACGAAAAATCTTTCAATGCTGCCTGATAATCATGACTTGATCATATCTTGCTAACTATTTTACATGTGGGTGGACTTAGTCAAATTCCACTAGCTTCCCCACTAAGTTATTAATAACAACTTATTAACAATAGTTTTGATAACCATCAGAACACTTATCCTTCTCCAAGCCTCTCTTAAAAAAGGGTTTACAGATTTTTTCTTCAACACTTAACACTCTCTTTTTTACCTTCTCTATTCGATATTCCTTCTCTTTCTTCAAATTGTTTTCCTTAGGATTGTGTCCACATATTGTCATCTAAAATTGTAGCCATACTACTCCTATATTTTTTCCGTATGTGATAGATCTAGACACACTAATTGGTTGCTAGGTTAGAGTGCCAAAAGGTGATGGCTACAATTTTCCTTGATCACTTGGGGACTCGGACCGGCTTGAGCCATTTGTAGACTCATTTTTTTTTTTTTTCT
>QANZ01044994.1:33763-44939 GCA_003254925.1 Chamaecrista fasciculata | reverse complement strand
TACTTTTTTACACAAAAAAAAAAAAACTTTAAAGCCGTTGAATACACCATGTAAGATCCGACCCGTTTTCTTACTTTTACCATTATTATTATTCAAGTTATGTATATTAATGTTAAAATGTTACATGCTAGCAAATAAATGTTATTAAATGATATTTCTATTTATAAATTACCATACATGTTGAAATGATTAAAATACTTATATTATTTTTAATTTTTATTCTTTTTTAGATTTTGGTTCCAAATTAAACTAAAAGTTCAATTGATATGAGAAAAGGTAGGACTTATTTTGCAGTTTACATATATATTATCTATAATAATACATATTTATTTTTAGGCTAAAGTGCACTTTTGGTCCCATAACTTTGACAAAGGTTTCAACTTGGTCCCATAACTTTGAAAAATGTTTCAATTTGGTCCCATAACTTTTTATGTTGTAATTTTGGTCCCATAACTTCTGAAAAACATCCCATTGTTGGTCCCGAGCTGATTTCCATCCATCCCATAACTTCACCCATATTTGCCACGTCATCATCCAACTCAGTATGTCAAATCATCTTTAACGACAGATAATGGATAAAAATCAACTTGGGACCAACAGTGAGACGTTTTCAAAAGTTATGAGACCAAAATTGCAACAAAAAAAGTTATGGGACCAAATTGAGATCTTTGCCAAAGTTAAGGGACCAAAAGTGCACTTTAACCTTATTTTTATATATAAAAACATAATATTTGTATTCTTTATTATATGTTGAATAATACATAAGGATAAACCGTGAAACGTCTATACTATTCAAAAAAACAAGGTTTTCCTCTGCCACGTGTCAAGCTCTGCTTTTTTTTAGCAAATTTTGATTTCTTTTTCCTCTCAACCTGCAACTGACACGTGTCCCTCCTCATTGCATTGACAAATTAACACGTGTCCCTCATTGCATTTTTTTTCCTCATTACATATCTATAATAATTTCTTTTTTCCATCCTCAATCTTTTTTTTTTGTCAATTTTGTCCCCAAAATTTACATAAACTGTCAATTTCATCCTCAATCTTTATTTTGTTGTCAATTTTGTACTTTCTGATTTTGTCCCCAAACTTTACATCAACTCTCAATTTCGTCCCCAAACTTTTTTTCTTTCAACTTCGTCCCCAAACTTTACACAAGCTGTCAATTTCATTCTCAAACTTTTTTTTTTAACTACGTCCCCAAACTTTACACTAACTCTCAACTTCGTCCCAAACTTTACACAAGCTGTCAATTTCATCCTCAATCTTTTTTTTGTTGTCAATTTTGTCCCCAAACTTTACATCAACTGTCAATTTCATCCCCGATCTTCCATATTTTCGTCAATTTTATCTTTTAACTAATTTTTTAATAAGGCAAAAGTACTAATTTTGTCCCCCAAACTTTACACTAACTCTCAAATTTGGTCTGCAAACTTTTTTTGTTGTCAACTTCGTCCCCAAACTTTACACAAGCTGTCAATTTCATCCTCAATCTTTTTATGATGTCAATTTTGTCCCCAAACTTTACATCAACTGTCAATTTCATCCCCAATATTTTTTTACTGTCAATTTAGTCCCTAATCTTTCACATTTTGGTCAATTTTACACAAGCTGTCAATTTCAACTTCGTCCCAAACTTTACACAAGCTGTCAATTTCATCCTCAATCTTTTTTTTGATGTCAATTTTGTCCCCAAACTTTACATCAACTGTCAATTTCATCCCCAATATTTTTTTACTGTCAATTTAGTCCCTAATCTTTCACATTTTGGTCAATTTTATCCTTTACTCCTACTGTAGCCAAATATTGACGACAAAATCTATATGGCTAACGATATATAATGTAAAATTGATAAAAAAGAAACTCAAATCCTAACTTAGATTAAAAAATAGAATGCAGTCTGTCGTTAATTTATTAAAAGAAGTTAGTCAAAAGATAAAATTGAGGAAAATGTGAAAGATCGGGGATGAAATTGACAGTTAATGTAAAGTTTGGGGACAAAATTGACATAAAAAAAAGATTGAGGATGAAATTGACTAATTAATTCAGCAATTTTTTTTTCTATTTTAATTTTTTTTTCCTGATTTTAATAATAATCTACTAATCTACTAATCTACTAATCTACTATCTACACGTGTCCCTGAATTTTTTTTCCCTCATTTTCTGATTTTTGCAAATAGAAAATGGCGCCATTTGCTCTCCTAAATTTTGGGTTTAAATTTTGAAATTGGACACGTGTCCACGCCAGAAGCTATCATCAAAATCACACTTTCCTTTGACCCTAAATTTTAAAACCCATTTCACACTATCCGCATTATTAGCCGCTTCTTCTCCTTCTTTTTCTTCTCACCATCATCGTCTTCTTCTTCTTTTTCTTCTCACCATCTTCTTCTTCTTCTTCTTCATTTCGGACAATCGACAAACCCCAAAGCCAAAATTTCATTTTCATCTTCCTCACCTACACCTTGCATCTTTGAAGCCAACATCTCATTCTCCACACTGTCATTCTCTTTCATCTCGACATCCACTGCGTTTGCTCTTCCACCCTTGCAAGTTTCCAGCGACATTTGTCTGCGATTTCCTCCACCGTCACCGTCCGTCGCATTTCCGTTGCATTTCTGATCCTCCACCGGTGAGCTTTCAAAATCGAAGGGTGAGGGTCCGATTTTGTGCGCAATCTGAAGAAAAATTTCTCTTCGTCTTCGTCTTCGTCATCTGCACTCTGAAGGAAAGTTCTGGTCATCTTTGTCTTCGATTCTAGCCACCGTCGTTGCATCTGTTTGCCGGGTAAGCTTCTACCTCACTTCTCCTTCATGATTCATATTTGTGTATCTTGGCGATTTCTGGGTCTGCCTTGGGCATTTTGTGTTGGGTTTTGATTTTGGCATTTCTTTTCAATCTTCCAACTTTCGGGTCACGTACGTCTTTGTTTCCGGCGAAGATGTTGCAATGGCCATAAGTTAGTGCGTTTTGTTGTGATTCTCCCCCACCGTCATTCCTGATTCTCACATCTGGAGGTAAGTAGTTTCGTTCAAACTGAGCTTCAATCGGACGCGACAAATGGGTAATGGGTGTGAGAACGTGAGAGATGCTGTTTTTTTTTTTATTTATCAATTTATCAATTTGGTTTTTTTGGGCTGAGTTCCTTCATATGGATTTCCTACAACTGTGGTGTTTTAGAACCTAATGAAATTCTATTCATTTATTGCAGTTTGCGTGGAAGAGCACAGGATGAAAGGCTGTTACAATACATTGTTGAAGAATCTCTGAGGCTGCTGAAAAGAAGCGAACTTTCAAGTAGGTGGCCTAAAATGAAAATTGGTTTTAAGATACTGTTTAGTGAAGTTTCATATTGATAAATGTTTCTACTACTGTTCTGTTACAGGTTTCCTTTTATTGATATCATACTCAAAACCCTCGTGGAGGATGAGGAAGTGAGAAACCAGATTACTAAAGCTCTTTACTTGGCGTATTTTTAATCAAGTATTTATTTCTGATCATATTGCTTCTTTTGCAGTTAATGAATTTGTTATTCTCCTTTTTGAATCCAAAGCCATCCCATAGTAACTTACTGGCGGGGTATTTTAGTAAGGTACCAATATTTTGATTTTGAGGCTTGAAGTTTAGTTAATAATTATTAGTGTTTAATCTTTAGCACCTGGAAAGAAAACTGTGTTCCTTTGAAATTATTTTCATCCCATATTTATTTTGTTAATCACGTTATTTAGTTTGTTTTACAAATTATGGTCCTAGGTTGTTATTTAGTTTTTTTTTTACAAATAATTGTGGCCTCATATATCTAGGTTCTTATGGTGCTAGGTTGTTGTATGCCTGCTGTTATGGAAAACAGCTCCTTTCATGCAATATCTTCAAGTAAGTCCACAACTTTTGGTTTTCAATCATATTATCCAACAAGAAGTTTTTATGCCATGACATATAGCTACCAGATTGACCTGCGATCTTTGAAGGATTATTGCAGAACATGATATGGTTTCATTGAAGCAAATATATTAAGTTGAGGAATGAGCTACTCTACCAGATTGACCTTCAATCCATGCTGCATTTTAATATTTGGAAATGTTTTTCTTACTTTTTAACTTCATTTTGTTTAATTTAATATCAGTTTAGTTTTTTCATTTGTTTGACTTTTGTCATCTTCAGTTTTAGGCAGCAGAAGAAACTGGGAGGAAGCTAAAAGTATATGTTGTTGAAAAGAATCCAAATGCAGTTTTACACTCAAGGTTAGTGGGGATCTTTTTCTTACATTTATGGTGATTCCATACATATTATTATGTCAATAAAATAGTCTTTTCATATCACAGTAGTATCTAAACTCAAATGTATTCATTCCTTAAGCTTTATTTTGCTTATGATAGCAGTCTGACAACTTCAAATTAAGAGCTACTTTTAATATTCAGTTCATCTTTTTCAGCATAAAAATGTTTGTTGTTTTTAGTGTTACTATTAAATTTTTTTAGCTGTAATCCTTTTAGTTTTCAGCTATCAAGATGCTTAGCGAAATTAATTATGTACACGTCTACATTTTAAAAGCTTAAGCTGAGTGGTGTGCCAGAAGTGACAAGTCTATCTTTTCATTGTTGCAGAGATATACAAGCAAGCAGTATACTTCTATACGATAAATATGAAGTTCAGTTAGGGAGTCTAAGTGAAGTCTACACTCACGAAGGGGATAGTCATCAAAGCAAAAATTACCAGGCTGCTAAGATTGTCCCAGTTAGTACTCCTCTTTGTATTCAATCAGTTTGTGAACATTATGTTTGACTACTATCAGGTTGAGATGCTTTCAAATCTAATTGAAATTATTTACCACTTTTGATTATTTTAATAATGGGCAGTGCTAATTTAGGCATGGTGGCAAAGTATGTATTACCTCTTTCTAAATTACTTTAATGTGGATGAGTTATTAGACATTGCTATCTAGGCCATCTGTTCTCAATCATACGTCCAGCAGTGTGTCCATTATTTATCTCATTTTTCATTTCTCTTTTGATGTGCAGGTCCTCTGAACCAGGCACATCTGGTAAGTAGAGATTCAATTATATTTGCTGCTTTACATATGTAATCAATTCATTAAAATTGCCATATGATTTTACTTAAACAGAACTAGGAATATATTCATTCACTATTTAACTCTGTTACATCTAAATCTGTCCTCTATAATTCACATTTTACCTATTACTTGAGTAGCAACAGCTAATAATTTAGTCTCTTCAAAAGACTTCAGATTGCTCTTCTGACTAGGTTGTCCTTGGTTATGGGAAAGATGTAATTGGATGTAACAGACTAATAATAAAGTAGTTTCTTCAGTTAAATATTGTCATATGTTTTGATGTATAAGGTTTCTTTTAGTGGAATGTGAATAATCTGTGGAATGTCGGGTTGGACAGAAATCCTTATGAGTAGCAACAAAAACATTATCACTATATATTTTGCATAATAAATGTTGCGTGTCTATAATTATTATCCTATAATGGCTATAAGTCTATAACTACTTGAGAGTAGTGCTAGAGAGTTTGATATGCTTTGTCACTCTCAGTTTTAGCAGCCACAAATTTCCTTCAAGTTCTTTGATTTGAATAGCTCAATTTAAGTATCATGGCGAAGGCTGTTTTCCAGGATTACTAATACAAACCACCTGCTTCGATAAATTGGTCCTGATTAGATTAAATGAGCTGGTCAGATAAATTGTGAACTGATCCTAATTAGAGTGTCCTTTTGTATCAAGAAGATACAAACATTAGATGGGTCAAAGGATTTTAAATATCTTTGCTATAAGTACATTTTTTGAATATGGTATGCTTCTGAATTATATGGAGTTCTGCATTTGACATTGGATTCTGTTATTTTTTTCTTGGGTGCAGAATTTTCTATTCAAATCAACCAGAGCAGATTCACCTTTGAATGGGAGATTGGATTTTTTGCCAAAAATTTCATCATACATTATTCATTTTATGATTTTAATTGTTGATTTTTAAGTTAAGTTGTGAGGAATCTCAATTATATAAATTGTCGGGAAAAAACCCGTGCGAACGCACGGGTCTCATACTAGTTATATAATATATTGGAGTAATTGAATAGCATATTCAAATTTTTATTTTTATTTTTTTTATTTTTAGGCCCAGTTCGTTTCCGTTTTGATTATAATCTGTTTTGATTATAATCAAAATAAACATGTTCGTTTACGTTTTTTTCCTGATTCAATTATAAT
The DNA here is from genome assembly GCA_003254925.1 of Chamaecrista fasciculata. Taxonomy (NCBI): domain Eukaryota; kingdom Viridiplantae; phylum Streptophyta; class Magnoliopsida; order Fabales; family Fabaceae; genus Chamaecrista; species Chamaecrista fasciculata. Next base: position 38,710 of record QANZ01044994.1, on the reverse strand, counting down.
CATGATTCTTAAATAATCAAACACACTCAATTACACTTATACCCCTATACATAAACCTATAATTACCTATACTCTAATACATTCATTCTCCAATCACAAAGGACAAAATGGTCTTTTACCTCAATATTAGACCATTTTGGAAATACTCATTCTTGTGTTGGGCTAAATTGTTATTTTGGCCAAATAATTTAGGATTGAAATTTATATTTTAGCCATTGTTTTTCTTCCTCCTTCCACTGTTCTCTCTCTCGTCCCATTCTCAGACTTTCCGAATTCGATTTTCAGCTTCGATTCCCATTCTCAGATTCCCATTCTCAGACTTCCCGAATTTGATTTTCAGCTTCGATTCCCATTGTCAGTTTGTTGCCTCTTGAGGCTCCCATTATTATTATTATTATTACCCTCCTCATTATTCTCACGTGCTGTGTGGTGGTTTTCCCTGTGAATCTCAGACCAAACCTCATCAACGGTTTTTTTGCAAATTGGGGGCCGAACAGAGAATTGAGAAGAAACTGCGTCGTCGTTTTGCAACGGCGGTGGTGGAGGTGGCCGAGGTGGTTGTGAATCGTCGTCGACGGGGATTTCATCGGAATTCCAAATGTTGGTGAGGAATTCGTCCATGTTCATTGACCCAAATGCCCTTCCGCTCTTGCATTGGATGTCGTCTTGGGTGAGTGAGAGTACTGATGAATTTGAAGTTTGAGTGTTTGGTGCTGAAATTGGGGTTTCTTGTTGAAGAGGAATTAGGGATGAAGAAGATGAAGGAGGCGGCGCTAATTCTGGCAAAGGCAAAGGCATGTACAAGAAAGATGAGCCTTGTCTGAAATCAAAGCCCTTTCGAGAGAGAGAGGAGAGAGAACGAGAGAGAGAGAGTGGAGAAGCAAACATTAAGGCAGAATTGATTATTTTTTCGGGTCCGTGTGCAGTTTTTCCTTCTCTCTCATCTAANACTCGTCACATTTAACCTAATTATAATTAATATATATATATATATATGTAAATCTAATAATGCATCTCGAGTCCAATACATGCACATGTTTTTTTTATTTTGTTCAATAATAATAATTAATATATATATATATATGTAAATAATAATAATAATAATAATAATAATAATAATAATAATAAAAGATTTGTTTAGTAAATATATGAATATGAGGCACGTTGGGTGGCTGTGTCGTGCAAAATACAATCACTCCAGTCCTACGTACTGTGATAATGAAAATACACAATTATAGCAATTGTAAAATTCCTAACTTCTTTCGTGTTTTACTCATGTTCTCTCAAACAGGGACTAAATTGCACAAGCAGTAAAAAATCCCACGTGGTCCCCATAGTATTCTTATATTCCATTTTTGCCCCGAGTCTCTTATTTTCTCTTCAGACGAGTCTCTAGTTATTCTTATCTTCAATCCTTGAGACTTTTTATCACTTTTGATTTAGTCCCTATTATCAAGGAAGACTTAGATTTATGGAGAATTCTTGCAAACTTAGAACAGCTTTGAAGAAAGATCTATTTTTCCTATTAATCCTCAATCATAAATTATAGAAATTACCCAAGAAAGAAAGAAACCCGAATAAAGAAACAAAGAACAAAAAAGAAGATAAAACGGACCAAAAATTTTCATTTCTTCAAACTCTAGCTGATTTCTTCTCAAATCCCTCTCCTTTTGTTATTGTTTTTGTTGTTTTACAAAAATTGATTATTGAATAACAAACCTTCCCAATAAACAGGGTGAATGATATTTATGTGTGCATTTGTTTGAAGGCAAATCTATCATATAAATAAAATTTTGAAAAGTTGTTTGATGATGATTATTTTTTTCAAGTGAGGTGTGAAAATGTCTCGGATGGTGGTCTCCGCAATTTAATTAAACATTATGCAATATTAAATATATGCATTATAAGCTTTTTATAGATGGTGATGGTGAAATATTTGACTCAAAAGTTAATAAGAGGAACGAAAAGTTACCCTTAAATATTATTTATTTACAATAAATGTTTAAACAAAATAAGATATTCATAGTTATCCCACTTCACCTAATATTTTTATGCGATGAAACTAAAAACTAGCTCAATTTTTTCACTTAATAGCAAATGAAGAAAAAAAAAACATGTATTTTAATTAAGGTGGTTTTCTTTTTTTACACAATGGGAGTATGCAATGGACTCAGCTTTGGGTGTTAATAAAAATTAAAAACACATTTTATTTTTACATTGTTATCTGTCAATTATATTTATATAACAATCATCTTTAAATAGAGAATCATCTTAATATTAGACACACACAAAGGGTTTACAAATCAAAACTTATCAATCTTTCTTTGCTAATAAGTAATAACTGAATTAATTAATTTGTATGTTCTTTTAATATTGTACGCCTCTTACTCTTATCCATGTCATTTTACGCACATTAATTAAATATATTCATATTCCAGAAATAACTATAAAGCACACAGGATCATCTGAAAATGAAAAAAAATAATAGAGATATGATTTTGATATTGAAGCCAAAAATTGGTATATATTCACATGGTGATTGATATTTTAATCAGTGTGGCGATTTCAGCTCTATAAGAAACAGCAGACAGGGAGGCAAGAAGAATATATATAAATATATATATATATATATATATCCAAAAATTATAATCTCATCGACCTATTTATAATTTTGGGAGTAGGAAAAGAAAACAGGCAAATTAATGTCATATTTTAAAAGAAGAAATTGTATGCCTTTGACAAACTTTGTTAAAACAAATAATTTGGTAGTGTGGCAAATTAGGGTTATATATCAGACATATAATGAACAGTCTTAGCACTAATTCTAATAAATATTTTAACCTTATTTTTATACATACATACATACCTACATCTACAAAACAATAAATAATTTAGAAAAATGATAAAGAGGGAAATTAAAGAAGAAGAAAATAAAACAAAAAAACAAAGAAGTATGGACAAATGAGAATGATGAAGAAAGAAGCATTGGATGGGACCCAAACCAGATGTAACACTTGTGACTTGACAGGCTAATGCCTGAACCACAAAATACCTCTCTTTTTTGTCTCTATAATTACATTCATCAACCCATTTTATTTTTTATTTTTTTTGTACATATACTTCATGAATTTAACTTTAAAATCTATATTGAAAGTAATATAAATTTATTCAATTAGATGTCTCAAAGTATTATCTAGTAAAAATTTTCCTTTAGTATTTGTCAAATTAAACTCAAGTTTTGTTTCAATTAATCTTAATTTTTTTTGGGTTTGAAGTTTCAAGGTTTAAAAAGGGCTTTACATTTGTAATTGCAATAATGGAACTTTATATATCTTAATTTATATTTTAATTACAATTAAAACCGCAATGCAAAGTACTATACAATTTCACAACACATTTTTGAAGAGTTAAATTAAGAATTTCCCTTAGTTTTGTTCATATAAAGTTTAATAACATGTTTTATTTATTTTTCATATTCATAATTATAAGAGTTAATTGATAATTTAGTATATACTTAAAATAGTAATGAGTTTACCAATTTTATATCCAAAGATAAAATTATATAATTTAATATATAAATATAAAACAATAGTCAATGAGGCACATTATTAAATATATCAATTAAAATTTAATGACAAACACAAAGTTATCCTCATGTTAATAAAGTTTAGAATCGTATTACATTATTGTTAAATCTCAGTTAACATTTGAGATGAAAAATTTAAATTCATTGTAATTATATTATTGAGTGACAAATTTATAATTTTTTCCATAATTAAATTGAGAAATTTATAATATTTGAAAGATTATATCACTAATTTTTTTGTCTAAATATAAAGTGACCTAATATGTGGTTGTTTGATGTGTTTTTCAATATTTGTTCTTCTCAGAAGCTTCAACATCAGTGCTTATCTCTTCCATGTGATTGATTCTGTAATACTTCCAAAATGTTCGTTTTATGATTGATTGCAGTTTTTGCCTCTTAAAGACACTGATTAGTTCATTTTAATAGTGATTGAGTGTATTAATTAATTAAGAATTATTAATTTTTTTATTGAGCATTTTACATTCTTTTAATAAAAAGCACATAAACTTTTGTTAGAGTTATGAACGAATTAACCCTTAATTGAAATAATTTTATTCCCCAAAATAATTGCACAATGTGAAAGATCCAAAACATATTGGATGGAATTAATAATTGGGTAAATTACACTATGATACTACTATGATACTCTGTGGTTTGACCCTATTTGACTTTGGTATCCTGTAGTTTGAAATCTGACACTTTGATACCCTGTGGTAATCTCTATTAACACTTTGGTACCCTTTGAAGCTATTTTGTAATTTTAACCATAACAAATTTTACAAAAATTACATATTAACCCTAAAATTTTGTTAAAGTTTTCATTTTAGTCCCTAGATAATATGTATCTAGGGACCTATTTGTAATTTTTTTAAATTTTTTTGGGGTCTATATGTAATTTGTGCAAAATTTGTTATGGTTAAAATTACAAAATAGCTCCAAAGAGTACCAAAGTGTTAATGGAGAATACCACAAGGTACCAAAGTGTCAGGTTTCAAACCACAGGATACCAAAGTCAAATAGGGTTAAACTACAGGATACCAAAGTGTAATTTACCCTTAATAATTTAATAATTTAATGTGTAAGGTGCAAGTTTAAAAAAACAATGTCTAGTTTGATTAAAATACTCCATATTGGCCTATAAAGTGTGACTTAGTTGATTAAGGTTCGGACTTTAGATTCTTACCCCATAAGAATAAGGGTTTGAATCATCGAATCAAAGTGAGACATCTAATTTATTTGGTGAGTTATATATATAAATTTATCTCGTAAATTTTCAAAAAATTTGGAAAGTATTTCCTGATAATGGTACGGTACTTACTCTACCCTTAGATTTTTTGACATCGACAAAAAAAAAAAAAAAA
>QANZ01044994.1:4185-32941 GCA_003254925.1 Chamaecrista fasciculata | reverse complement strand
TTCTAGTGATTAGGCTACTTTGATACATTCGTTTGGAAATTTGCAACTTTAATACATGCCGTATAAAATGTGTATGTTGAATTTTAATGAGTTATTTTGAAAATTATAAATATATTAGTGCTTATTATTGTTATAAAAGTTTATGGCTTTATGCTAATATTTTACAGACTATTCACATTTAATATAATTAATATTTTATTAATTTATAATTTCATTACGTTCGATTATCAATTTGATTGGTTCAACTAATTAACATATAAATAAAGGATAAAATTTAAGTAAAGTTATTTTTGTTTTTACTATAAGGTTCTCCAATCAATATTTGACACATGGTTAATATTTTATGTATGACCAATCATAGTAGAGAGATAATATTAAATATAATTTTTTATATAACTAATCATAAAAAAGAAAGAATGTAAATCAAGCTTGTAATTCAAAGAACCTTAGGGGCCGTTTGGTACACGGATTTTTTTTCATTCTTAGGATTATAAGAATGTCTGTTTGGATGAGTTAAAATAATCCTAGGATTATTTTGTAATATTTCCAAAAATGTTACAATTTTGTGTTTGGTTCAACTTTGAAATTCCTGGGAATGTTTAATACTTTTACAAATATGCCATTGATTTTTTATTCTCAATTAATAGTTTATCAAATGTAGAAATTGTTCAAAATAATTCATGAATAAAATACTCTATCATAAATGAATAATTATATCATACGAAAACAATGAAATATATATAGATGTAAGCGTACAAAAGCAATATTATATACTAGAGGCTTTGCGTGCCCGTTAGGGCACGCAAATATGTATGTAAAATATAAAATTATTTAAAAATAATTTGTTAAGAGAGAATATCACATGGTACCAAAGTGTCACTTTTTAAATCACCGGGTACTAAAGTGAAATATGACCAAACTATAGGTACCAAAGTGTAATTTATCCTACTTTTATGGAGCTTAAAATATTAATGAAAATCAAAAGTAACTTGTATGGGGTGAGACTTGAGAAAACGTGGGCTAGAGGAAAGTGGGTGATTTCTTTTTCTTTTTTAATTTTTTAATTCAATAATTTTGACCAACCATAAAGGGGTGGAGCCATATAATATAGTATAGATATTAGCAAGAAGAGATGAAAAGTCACAAACCTAATAAGTTTTTTCTGCACTTCAAGGCGGCAGAGAGTTGTAGAATGACAAAGATGAAAAGTGACTAGGGTTTGTAGAGAAAGAATTAAATAAGAGAAATTAATTAGGGGTAATAAAGTCATTTTAAATGGGAAAAATAATCTCATGTCATGGGATTACACTAATCCCACCTCTTAGGGTGGGATTAAAACCCCTTAGGGTGGGATTAAAAAATAGCTATTTTAAGAAATTATGCTATTCTTAGGAATACAATATTCCCGGGACTAATTTTTTAATCCGCGTACTAAACGCGAGATTACTCTAGTCCGGAGCTCATAATCTCGGGACTATTTAATTTTTCCAATCCGTATACCAAACGCCTCCTTAGTCCTTATAATAAAGATATTAATAACCTTACTTAATTTTTTTTTCTAATTTAAATCGCACTCTGATTCAATAATTGGTCTATTTTTAAAATAGTATCCAAAATAATAAAGTATATTCAACCCGCGTTATATTTATCATCTACCTCTTACTTTTTAAAAAAAAAATTCACAAATTACATTAAATATTACACTTTAAGATTTAATAGAATCCAAATTCATTATTACTCATTAATTTATTTCTTCCTATTACACTTCAACCCATCAACTTTAGGATACATTTTTAATAATATTCTAAATTTGTGAAATAGTATTCCTTTTAATTTTAGACCTAATAAGATAAAATTACTTATAGAAACATTTTTTTCCAATGGACATAAAGAAATCATTTTAGAAAATAAAATTCTTCTAACGCGTTTTATTTGTCTTCAGATTACACTTAAAAAGTAAAATATATATTTTTTGGAATCAATTTTAAAAATAATAATATATTAAAACTACCACAAAAATTAAATTAAAAATTAAAAAAATTAACATAAAGGTAGGCATTATTGACATGACAATTACCGAATGAAACCGACACGTGTCGCAACCCCAATACGTTAACCAATTCCCCTTGAGTTTTACAACTTCTCTGTGATCCTGCCACGTGTCTTCCATTCACTGGTCACCTTGGGATCCAACCGTCCGATTAATTCGATCTTTTCTGACCGCATTTCAGGGGCAAAACGGTAATTCAAACCCAGAGATGGAGAAAAAACCAGTATAAGAATGGAAGCTGTGTGTATTGTAATGTGCACTCATAAACACAATAACGAAGAGAGAAAAATAAAAAAATCAACACTTTTTTGGTGAAGAATCGTGTTACTGTTATCATTGTAATTGAAAATTCTAAAAACCCAGAAGAAAATTGAATTTCTTCTTCACCTTTCGAGTTCATTTTCTCCTGCTTTTGTTTAGGGAATGCAAAGAGATGAGAGGACCTCGGCTCACGGAAACTGAGATTGACGCCGCCGACAAACGCCGTGTCGGCGGTCGGAATTGCCACCGGAAACACGTCGAAGACGGGTGAACCACACGACGCCGTTCCGTTTTTTTTTTTCTTCNGAACCACACGACGCCGTTCGTTTTTTTTTTTTCTTCATTTCATCATTATCATCGTCTTGTAATTTGTAAATACTAGTATCTGAATCTCTCTGTTGTTAATTACTTTTTTCGTCGTCAACAATGGCTGAAAAAGCCAAAGACGGGAATTCGACTCTGTTACATGGAAAATACGAGCTAGGTCGGCTTCTAGGTCACGGAACATTCGCGAAGGTGTACCACGCGCGGAATTTACAGACAGGGAAGAGCGTGGCGATGAAAGTAGTCGGAAAAGAGAAGGTAATGAAAGTCGGAATGATGGAGCAAATCAAGAGAGAAATCTCAGTGATGAACATGGTGAAACACCCAAACATCGTCGAGCTCTACGAAGTAATGGCTAGCAAATCCAAGATCTACATAGCCATGGAGCTAATTCGAGGCGGCGAACTTTTCAACAAGATCGCCAGAGGAAGATTAAGAGAAGACGTCGCTAGACTCTACTTCCAGCAACTAATCTCCGCCGTCGATTTCTGCCATAGTCGCGGCGTTTACCACCGCGACCTCAAGCCGGAGAATCTCCTCCTCGACGACAATGGAAACCTCAAGGTCACCGACTTCGGTCTCAGTACATTCTCCGATCATCTCAGGCAAGACGGTTTGTTGCACACAACGTGTGGTACTCCGGCGTATGTCTCGCCGGAGGTCATCGGAAAGAAGGGATACGACGGAGCCAAGGCGGATCTCTGGTCATGCGGTGTAATCCTCTTCGTTCTTCTCGCCGGATTTCTACCATTCCAGGACGATAATTTAGTCTCGATGTATAGAAAAATCTACAGAGGCGATTTCAAATGTCCGCCGTGGTTTTCATCGGACGCGAGAAGACTCATCACGAAACTGCTCGATCCAAACCCTAACACCAGAATAACGATCTCGAAGGTGATGGAGTCTCCGTGGTTCAAGAAACCGGTACCTCGCGGTGTCGCCGCCGCGGCGAAACCGGAGGAATCGGAATTCGAGGAGAAATCAAAGTTACCGGCGGCGACGATGAATGCGTTTCACTTGATTTCGCTATCGGAGGGGTTTGATTTGTCCCCGTTGTTTGAGGAGAAGAAGAAGGAGGAGAAGGTTGAGATGATATTTGCGACGGCGAGGCCGGCGAGCAGTGTGATATCGAGATTGGAGGAGGTGGGGAAGGCGGAGAGATTCAGTGTGAGGAAGAGTGAGACAAGGGTGAGATTGCAGAGAGAGGAATGTGGGAGGAAAGGGAAATTGGCGATTGCGGCGGAGATATTCGCCGTGACGCCGTCTTTGGTGGTGGTGGAGGTGAAGAAGGATAATGGTGATACTTTGGAGTATACCCAGTTCTGTAGCAAGGAGCTCCGACCTGCACTCAAGGACATTGTGTGGACGTCTCCACAGGAGAATCCCACACCGGCTTAACCTCATCCGATCCAATTCAACCCGATTCAACCCAACTCGATTTGGTTGGATCTAATTAGATAATTGATGTTTAGTGCTTAATTAAATAGTTGTTATTGATGAGACTTGTGTTAATTGTTTTTGGTGGGTTTTTAAAGATTGAAACATGAACAACCCTCCCAAGTCCCAACCTCCAGTGAATGAATATGGTATTGTGAAAGATTTGTGTTCTTTAGGTAATAATTATATATTTACTCCTTTTAGAGTATGTACTATGTAGAGTGTTGTAGACTGTGGCTTCTATCCATAAATCAGAAAATAATCGTTGTTTGATTTCCTTATCTACTTGATAAAAAAAAAAAAAGATTTCCTTATCTGCTTGATTAAAAAAAAAAAGATTTCCTTATCTAAAAATAGTAATTTATTTAAAAAAACAAAAAAAAAAGAGAAATTTTGGTGACAATCTTTTATTTTTTTATTTTGAAATTCAAAATATTAAATATTATTTTAAAATTTTAAAACAAAAAATTACTTAAAGATGTCTTAAACTCTCGAAATAATTTTAAAAAATTATTATTAAAACTAAGAATATAACAGGCCCTAAAATTTCAAAACTCATTTGGGACATAAAATATGATTTATGTATGTTTTAAAAAGAAAAGGACAGAAAAGAAAAGAAAAGGATAAGAGAGTGAGAAGTAGAGAATTGTAAGAGGGGAGCAGCATGTAGAACACCAAATCATTTGGTTCATATGAAGAAAAGCAATCTCCATGGATAAGGTGGTCACTGCTTAGTAGTGGTCCTAGTGACAAATATAATTTTTTATTTTTAAAAAAAAGTGGAATTAATTAGTTCATTTATCTCATTTTTTTTTTGGAAGAGGAAAATTTTAGGTGAGTTGGATTCCGGAAGCTATGCCTTCAGACTCTGAGCGTTTACAGAGGTACTCACGATCTTATGAGTTATAAGCTGACTTCTTGCCGACTGAACCAACAAACTGACATTTATCTCATTTTTATTTATTCCACTATGCCAATTCCACCAATGAAGCAAATCTCAAAACTTATTGGACAAAACAAAAGCATTACAATATACCAGTCTCTCATTTTTCCCGAACAAAACATGGTCTCATATTTAAGAAACTCATTGGACAAAATAAACACTACAAAAGACTATATCTTATATCTAAGAAACTGAATTCTGAGAGAGAATCCATGATCCAGAATATATCATCAAGAGGGCCTATTAGTTCAGTTAATTTCAACTCCAAAGAGTTTAATCCTTTTCCTCTCAACAATGCTTGGTGGGTCAGTATCCATGGTTTCATCTTCAACTTTTTTCTCACCATCATTGTGATCATGAGCTTCAATCACTGAGCTACCATTTCCACTATTTTCTTCACCCCTAACAGGATCAATCATGAAGAATTTATGCACTACTTTTCCAGCTTCCTTAAACTCACACAAGTAAAAGGAAACAATATCATTAGCCTTCAACTTCTTCTCCTTCACAAACCTGCTCCAACCCCTTGTGAGCACAAAGCTCTGGCTGCTCTTCCAATAGCAATACCGAAATTTCCAGGACCTCATCACCTTATCGAAGAAATCTAGCTGTGCATCGGCGATCATGCCGGCTTTTGATTCTTTTTCCACTCTTTCAGAAATCTCAGGGAAGTGTGTGGTGGCATCTTTCTTGGGGATGACAATTCTATTCAGCTTCCCCACATCGCTCGGTGTCAGTTTCTTCTCGAATAGTAGCTCGCGCGAGAATCCTCCTTTTTTCTGCATCAAAGACAAGCTTTTACCAGTGTAATCTGATTCAACAACTCGGTAATGGGCTCTCAGAAACTCTGTGAATTTCAGTTGGTATGAACCATCTTTTATCATCTCAAGCACATCTTGTTGGCTGTATTGACTCTGGAAATTCGGCTCCTCCATGGTGATGCTAGTCCAAGGAAAATTCCGGTAGGCATCATTGCTACGAAGCTGGATGGCTGCACTGTCATAAGCCATAGCTGCTTCCTCTTCGGTCTTGAAGGTCCCGAGCCAAACCCGATGGTTGTTAGCATAAATCTGTGCACCCCAGTTCCCATTTTGCTGTGGCACAATACCCTTGAATTTTTTAAGGGACACATTGGTACCATAGGCAGCATGATTGCTTGGAGAGGTGGGATAATTATCGTTACTTGAATCTGAACCTATTGTTCTCACTTCATCCCCACCATTTGATACCATGCTTGACAAGTTCTCTTCCATTGAAATCCTGCTGCAAAAACCTTAATAAGTAATGTTTCACTGAATTGTAAATATGAATATAAATATGAATGTGAATGTGTGTTCCAGGTAGACTTTTTCTGCAATAAGCTCACATTAAAATTACTCATGCCATATCTACAACTAATCAGTATCCTCAATCTATTATTTCAAGTCACAGGGCAGTATAACAGATTTGAATACCAAGAAAAGCATCCTTAGATTCTTAATCAAACGAACTATCATCTGGGAAAACTGAAAGGTAACTCTAAATTATTCAATTACAAGATTAGGTTTCAAAATCTATATATATATTGACAATTTGGATATATATGTATATCTATATAGCCCCATATATAGAGAGAAATAATGTTACACTCAGTATATTGACAATTTTGAAAAGCAAGCTTTCAAGAAATTGACAAAGCATATTTAACAGTCAACTTGAATTTAAAACTCATTTCAGTGACAGAATGCATAACTAAAATAAGAAAAATGAGAGAAGCAACTGAAACTTAAATGGGATATGTTCCAGCATGCTGAGTCTGAGTAAAGCATTATTCATCCTGATGTATTAGCTTGAGCACCATCATATAATTACGACTGTGACTTAGACGACAACCATAGGGAAAGTATTAATGCTGGTGTTTCAAACTAAAGTTATTTACCAAATGTCAAAAGAAGAATAACTGGACAAAGAGGAGGTAGTCATATCTTTCTGTTAATTAGAATATGCAAAAAATACCATGTGTAGCAGATTGAGTTAAAAAAACCATCAGAAATTAATGCAGCCTTTCACATTGAAGATATATCAAAACCATAGTCCTCTAAATTAAGGAGAAAGTGATGCAAACAATAACTAGATTCAAAGGCAAGCAAACAATCACGTTGCTAAAACTATATAATAATAAGGAGTTCCGCTTGCATCAACTACACCAAAAAAAAAAATCAGTTAACGTCACAAAAACGCGCCTTCCCAATCAAGTCGGAATTTACATTTCTAACATGTTTCTATTTGGTTATATCTCTTTTGATAAGTTTACCCAATGCCTTAGCAGAAACTGCAAAATTCTGGATGAAAAATATCTACTACATTTACTTTTGTATTTTTAAACCTATAGACTATGGTAAGAAACCCAAAATCCCATAGAATTGAATGCATTAATTCCTCATTCAGTTAAGTCTAATAGAAAGAGGAAATGCCAATAAACCCGAAAGTCTCAATGGCCTGCAATGAAATTTTACATGCTAAACTCATTTTATAATAATGGCAATGAGGTAATTGTCAAATATCCTACATAAGGCAAAACCAGATAGAATCAAGCCAGTACGAGTTACCTCTATAATTTGTTTATGCACTGAATTTAATCAACTGGCTAAAGACTAAGCTTCCTCTAATCCTATAACTCAAATTTCCGACACAAGGAACTCAATCGCTTGCTTCTGAAAAGACTTGAATGAAGTTTTGATCATTCTAACTTGTAATCCTAGAACAAGATCATAGAGCGAAGCAAAATACCCAGAGATATCGGTAGTTAAAGAAGACACTAAAAAACAATACTAAGTGGCCCTCATTAACACTTCTTAACCTGTAGCAACTTAAGTAGTTCATAGATGCACCTTAATGTCTCGGTCAACTTTATAGTGCTGACTGGGAATATCTAAATAAAGTTAGCAAACAATGAAGCAAATTGATAAAGCCAAAATGTCCGTGGTCACTGCCTGGTAAATTAACAAAATTAATTGTGAAACCGTCCATGTTTATTGTATTACTCGCCAATTATCTTCTTGTAACTTTCTTTAAGGGACCCACTTATTTAGTGTCTCCCACTTCATGACATAGAATTCACATGCTCTTAATAATTAATTTTAATTTTTTTTCTATTCTCCTATTTGATGAATAAGGATAGGACCAAATAGTAAAACAACTTGAAGTTGATCATTTAAAAAATAAGAGACCAAATTAACAAAAACGAGACGGAAATACAATATCACAATGAAGAGTTACTAAAAGCTAGGATTAAGACCAAAAAAAATGGAAATTTAAGAATGCCCAAAGCTTAAGTACAATGCTAACATATATCAAAAGGATGGAAAAAATTACAAAAAGATAATAGGAAACACAAGGTTTCAAAACTTTCTCAGCAAAAAAAAATTGAAAGAAAAAAGGGGTGGGTATATTAATCAGGTTATTGACAGCTATTTCACCTGTATTAAATTTAGGACATGATAAGTATCTAATCTAAAATTATGAATACTAGACAAAAATGGAGAGTGTGTAAAACATGATAGGAAGCATTAAAGTAAAGAATAACGCATGCAGGTTACACTTCAAGTAGGCCAAAAGAAGAAATAAAGAACATATATCTGACTGAGAAGGAAGAAGAAAAGAGATACAATATATATGCAAGAATGTATTTTGAAGAGAATTCAGATTTCAGACTCATCATTGAAATTTTGAAACTTGTGTACCTCCACTAAACTGAACAAGAAGGTACACATATAACAGTAGCTTAACTTTCAAAGAAGTACACATTATGTGCTTGAAGACATGCTAAAGAGCAAAGCAGGAGAAAGTTCAATGTCTTTCATCCAATACTTTATGAGGAAAGATTTTCAAACAAATATCAGAAGAAATCACATGTAATTTAAAATCTAGTCACAAAACAAATTGCATATTGACATTACTATAAATTAAAGCAGGAAAAATTACCATACTTCCAATTTCTTCACAGACAAAGGACTTGCCTAGAAATTAAAGTTGATAGACTTATAATACTTCACAATCAATGATGATAGTAAAACCTCATCCACTAAACCTAAGCAAACATGAATATTCTGCCTGATCATCATATCTACCATTTAATTAATGATGGGTATAATGAATTTATCACTAAATTCATTTTAAATCACAGTCTCCTGTCTCGAGATAGATAAAATTAAAGCAGCTTGACTTATGGCACACCCCAAGTTTGAAACCTGGTTATATATATATATATATATATATGCATTCTTCAATATGTTATCCCATAATTACAATAAACATTGATGTTTGTACAAGTAAACAATTTTTAGATTCATCAGGCTATAAAAACTTGTTCTTCTTTTCTTGCTCCATAGATCTAAGTTACATACCCATAATATTTGAATTCTATGTAATGATTTCTAAAATATATGGCTAGTACCATCAATTAGGGAATTTCTCAAACATGATCATGTCCCATTGACTTTGTTCAAGTCTCAGATTCCCTTGGGTTTACCAANTTCCCTTGTAAAACCCTTTCCTTTACATACCCCCAACCTTACCAAACGGACCCTTAGGGTTTGTTAAGGAGAAAGAAAATGACCAAGAAAAGGAAGGGAAATTACATTCTTTTTTTAAACATTTTCTTTTATTTAAATTCATATTTAACATTTTTTGTCCATTCCTTCTCATCCATGTTTTTAAGTCCAAACATGTTATGAGATAATAAATAAATAAATAAATAAAATGTTGGAAATAAATTTCACTTCCCCTCCCTTCCATTTTTCTTCTCCCAAACAAACCCTAATAATAGGCTCAAGCTATTTCAACATGGCATAGGGTGAATTTAGGAGTGGAGGAGTTTTACAATGCATTATAATAAGATTATTTTAGGGAGAATGTTCTAAATAATCAATAAAAATTGTTCCTAATAAAACAGTAATGGTCAAATGCTTTATTTCTTTTTAACATAAGCTAGTAACTTACATTTGTATCAGATATATACTAATATTGGTATTTAATTAAGAATTATATGTTTGTAACATTTGAAAGTTACCAAATAAATTTCACAATTTTATGGTGTACCACACACAATAATCTTGAATCTCTCTTAACAGCCAGTATAATAGAATAAGAGCAAGGGCTTGATTTTGTCCTTAATTTTTCACATTTTAATCAATTTTATCCTTTGACCAACTTCTTTCAATAAATTAACGATAAACTACATCCTGTTTTTCAACGTAAATTCTGTCGATAATATTTGACTAAAATAAGAGCAAAGGATAAAGTTGACCAAACTGTGAAACATTAGGGACAAAATTGACAGCAAAAAAAGATTGACGACGAAATTGACAATTGCGATAAAGTTTAGGGACGAAATTAATACTTTTGTCAATCTTAAATGAACTTCACTTTTGGGTCATGATGTTTTGTTTTGAAATTCAGTATTGATGGGAGGAACCGACGACTCTATGTAGCAAAAATAAATAAATATCTTATATTATATGGCTTCATCCCTTTCTGGTCGTCCATGTTTCAAACTATAGCCTATGAAATTAAAAATAAGAGAAAATTTACTATTTGGTCTCTCTTTCTTTACTAAGTTAACAATTTAGTCCCTTATTTATTTTACATACATATTTGACAATAAACTAAATATGAGAGCCATTGAAATCCCAAACTGTATCATAAGAATTCAACACATCCACAGAATCTCAAGTACAAAAGTTTAATCAGACAGATCCAAACAAATAATTCAGAACCAATATTATATATATAGTAATTAAAGTTAGTAGTATAAGAAAAAACGGTAGCTATATATACCTGAGCAAATATTTTTGCTGCAAGAAGGTTAAGAAGGTTTCTGCTCCCTAACGCCAAACAATGTCTGAAGAAACAACTAAATCCAAACAGATTATTAAGGCAAAGAGACAGAAATATTTTCTCCCAACTTAAAAAAAAATAAAATCAAATTTAATGAAACAAAATAGAATCTGAGAGATTCAATTTATGGGGGAAACAAAAATTATCTAACCTGTACAGGAAATTTTGCATCTTGGAAGCCTTTAATCACGGTGTGAATTAAATGCAAATCATCACCCCTAGAAAAGGAAACAACAAATTATTATTCCCATATTTAGCCGCTTGATGCATTATTTTCCTAAGAGTTTGTTTCCTTTTCCATAATACTCTGAAAATAATCTCATTCACGGAGGAGAATATTAATAAATCCACATCATTAATAAAATCTTCAATTTCTCTCCAAGTTGTCTCATTTTTGCGAGACACATAACTTCTCTTCCTCCCTTTTCGTCCGTTTAATCTCTCTGGGGTACTCAGAAATGGGTATTATATATATAAATATATATCTTATATTATATGGCTTCCCCCTTTCTGGTAGTCGGTCTTTAAAACTATAGTATAAAATAAATTAATTTAAACATAATACATAATAAAATATATATATAAAAAAATAAAATTGCCCCACGTTCATTCTTATGTAAAAAAAAGAAAATCACCCATGTTCATTTTCATTAAGTCAAAATTTTTAATTAGTCCCAAATGTATCAAGAAATTTCAAATTGGTCCCAAACTTACTCATTTATCAATATAAAAATTTTATGTAATTTTTAACTTTAAACTAATTCAAACATTAACGGGCACGCCAAGCCCCTAGTATATATATATGTGATTAGACGATTACAATTTAAAATTTAAAATGATCACGAATCATTTGGGGAATATCACATCTAACGAATAGAATTACATTTGGGATTTAAAGTTTACACGATTTATTTTATTAATTAACATTTGGGATTCATTATCCAAAGAAGTAGGGAAATACGGTTTCCAATAATAATTGAGACGATATTTGTTGAATTAAATAATATTTTATTAATTACCATTTCCTATAGACAGAAAATCGGGCAAAGAAAGATTTTAAATAGACGAAAATTTTATTAAAATCGCGCCTACATTCATTTCATTCCATATCTAAACCTATTTGAAATATAAATATCCCAACTGTGATTATTTAAATATCCGCCTATCATTATCACATATTATTTACTAAACAACCACTAACCCATGAATATTTCTTAAACTGAGTTTTCTAATTAAAAATTGAAATTAAGCATAAAATTATGAAATTGAATATTTTAATATTAAAAATTGAATTATATATTTATATGATATGGATTAGTAAGAGCTTCTCAATCTGAAATTATCAAAGAAAAAAAATAATTAGATTCTCAAATTCGATTACACAATCAGGCATCATTTGGATTCTATGAAGCATGGGTATTCCAATTTGGATTAAATAGTATCCCTCACAAATATTATGATATAGCTAGAATATTGAAATAAATAGCATTTGATTAAATAAAATTTGGAATATATATCCGAAAATGAAGGAAATTATATTGCAATCCAAAATCAGCCGAAAGTTATGGGCAATTTTTTTTAATTAGCATTTACAATGTATATAACAATATATTAATAAATGGTAATTGGTGGAAAATATTTTCGAAAATGAAGAGGAGTCAGATTGATATCCAAATTGAGGAGAAATATGTGAGAAAATTAATTAAGAAGCGTTTACTAAAAAATAGTAATAGGTGGAAAATAAATTCCAAAAATTGAGGGGAGGCCAAAATGCACACATGGCAACAATATAATGGAAGTAACCTCATATTACTTCAGGATTAAACATAATATAATATTTTTTCTTCCTAAGTTTTTTGATTAAATTTCATTCCTAAAAATTTGATTTACTCGGAAAAAAATTTTAAAATGTTTAGTTAAGATTCTAAAAAATTCTAGAGTTTTAATTTTATTAAAATTCAATATGACATGTATACCAATACATAGCCTTATTAAATATTTATCCTATTAAGAAAGCACCTTCAAGTTCAAGATCCAAAATAAAACAAAACCATATAACAACCTAACAATTCCTAACCTATTAATCAATCCTCTTAAAGTCAATTTTCTAAACTTATTTTGCTATTTCTCGTTATAAACGTTAATCACTTATATATGCTTTAGATCATATTCAATTGATATTTTTAACACTCGGAAAATTTGAGATAATTCTGAAACAAATCAAACTCTTATACCTCTGATTGTCAAAAGAGGATTGAGGGGAAAAAAAACTAAAGGAAAAATGATCTAATTGAGAAGTAACTTGAAATTGAGAGCAAAATGGATACTAATAAGAGTAAACTAATAATTCGATTTCTGAAAGATCACCCAACTAATATCTTGATACTCAAAAAAGTTGAAATACACAGTTTAACTTCTATAAAATTAAAACAAGTTACTTAATAATCTTTTTCATAGACTAAAGAGTATACTATTATAATCTTTCAGAGACTAAAATATGTATTATAATATTTCAAAAATCGATTTTTTAACTCGATAATCTTTAACAGATCAGATTATTAATCTACTCATACTGATACTCGGCAAAAATATGAACCAGGAATGAGAAGGGGATGGTGTTAGTGAGTAATACAAAAACGCAAACATCACCCACTTTCAAGTCATTGTCTCTTGCAAATATATTCCACCCATTAGTGATTACTAGCTTCAGATTACTTCCACTTACCCAAGTTTTGTATTTAGCATACCACTTTCTCCCATCTGAAACCTCCAGTACAACACTCCCTTCTTTCTTCTTTCCCTTCAAATGCTGTTCAACAAAACTTGCTGGTACACACTGCACTTAATTTCCCTTTTTTATTATTACAAAACTTGAAAAGCACATACCAAAGATAAGTGAAGTTGATTAGTTCTTGTAATATAAGCTCATACAATACTGGATTAATATTATATCACATTGTATAAGCTTATATTATAATGTAAGATAAATTATATATTGGTACCTTGTTCTATGAAACGGTCTCACGTTGGTACCTGTTCTTTCAAAAGTAATATTTTAGTACTATGCTCTTTGCCCCGTTAACACTTTGGTACCCAAATTTATTTTTTTGATTAATTTTTTATGGCAAATTCGTACATGACCATCACGTGCACAGTAAAAACTTTCAAATGTCCATTTTTCTCTTATTTTTCACGATTCAGACGCTAAAACACTCAAAAATTGTGAAAACACTGAAATTCGAAATGAGAGGATTTTGAAGTGTTTTACTGTTTGAATTATGAAAAATGAAAGGAAAATGAACATTTGAGTGTTTTCACTATGCTTGTGATGGTCACAACTCACATGCGACTTCACCGTCAAAACTTACCAGACAAATAAATTTAGATACCAAAGTGTTAAGGGTGCATGCAAAGAACTAGGTACCAAAGTGTAACTTTTAAAAGAACATGATACCAAAGTAAAAACGGTTCATAAAATAGGGTACCAAAGTGAAATTTTCTCTATAATGTGTTAACAAAAGATTAATCCAAGTAGTATCGTAGATGTCGTGGTCAACTAAACAAAAAAAATGTACTATTGTGTCTAATAAAGTAGGCCAAATAATGCACATCAAACTTACCAAGCATTGAGATATGTATGTTGGCTGCATAGCAATCTTGAAATGGGGATTCTTAGACATGAAAGTACCGACTCTCTCTAAAGCCTTGGCCTTCTCAGTAGGCGTTAATGGCTTCTCCCTTCCTTGAAGAAGAGCATTTGGTTTATTTGGGTGATTTTCAATGCAGAAATTTCTCCTACTCATCTTGTCTCCTGCTCAAACTTACATAAGATTAGATCACAACATCACATTGTAACGAGTATAAGTTCTTAAGAGAATTAGACCCCAATTATTGATGTGGGAAAATTCAAGGTTAAGATGCTTTACACTCAGCAACTTCTTCGATATGGGACTCGTTACACACACATATATAAATGGACGGAGCTGAATTCTCTGAAATTGAAATCCATACAGTTCTCTGCATTTAGGAAAATTTAGGGTGCCACAAAAACTTCTAATCTTAATGAAACTTTGGGTTTCATTTTTTCCAATTCCATAACTCTTTCTCTCAATTACAGAGAAATGTAGAGAAACTAAATTCAGAGGATCCAAATTGATAAATAGACCATACTAATACAATTAGAATTAGTTAATTACTTAACAACCTACCTTGTAATTCTTGCTTTGTTGAATTCAGCACTTGTATTTCATTGATAGACTTGTTCAACCTTTTTCCTTTACCTTGATGCAAAGGACCAAAAGACAATGATAATGGGGCCTTTGGGGTTTCATACAAAAACTCAACTGAATCATTATCGTTATCATCATCATCATTAGTGTTCTGTTTCTGTTCATGAAGAAGAAGAAGAGGAGAAGGATATTCTATTTCTATGGCACTCATGTCAAATATGTTAATCTCAAAACTATAAGTTCCCTTCTCATACTTGAAAACCACCAAATGACCATAATCTAGAGAGTAATGTGTAGCAAATTCTCTCCATCCCTTTTCAAACCAAACCTCACCATTATCATATTTTGTCAAATTTATTTCCCATTCAGTCCCATCTGGGGGCTTCAGAAACACAGGGTTTGGCATATTTTCTCCATATTTCCTCACAAATTTGCTTGGTACTTGCTGTAATGTAAGCATGAATCTCGTGTTAATTAATTATAGTATGAATCGATAATCATGAAATAGTGTGAAATTAAGGAAGGAAATGAGTGAGAATAGTAATACATTACTAGTTACTTACAAGCTTTCCGCGTTGAAGGGAGGATTCAAGAATAATCTTGAAGAAACGGATGGTATTCTGGGGAGGACAATAATGGGAGGAAGCCATGGAAATATGAAATTGAAGGTGCGGAAGCTAAAATAAATGTTTACATTTGTGGATTGATTGTGAAAAGATAATGGAAAAGCAAGAGATTAATTATATTTAGAGGATTCTATCAATATTCAATATATATATATATTTAGAGGATTTGGTTCTTGAATATTACAAGAGTGAATGATTTGGTTGTGATAATTTGATATATAAATTTGAATTGGTTTTGTATTTTTTACTTCCTGAATTTGTATTTTTTTTTTTGAATTTGACATAAAACTAAATCGTTAATGATGGCGATATTTCCCTTATTTATGGGATAGATTTTTCATTGGTCTTTAATCTTTCATTTATTTCAAATTGGTACTATATATTTTCATACTATTTCAAATTGGTCCCGAACCTACTTTCAAGACGTGATTTGACCATATTTACTAGCAATTTTAACTGGGAAAAGGAAGAACTCTTCAAGAGTTAGCTCATAGTTTCAAACTTGTTGCATTTGAACTTGAAATGAAAGAAATATGACTAATTTCACTTGTTTGACCATTAAACAAGTTATCCACTTTTGGGACTCAATTTGATCTCGTTTGTAAATGATCGCAAAGAACTCATAAAAAGAAAAAAAAAACTCGTAGCTTTGGATTTGTCGCATTTAAACTTGAAATAAGAAAGATATGACCACATTCAATATTTTTGGGACCAATTTGAAACAGTATAGAAATATGCAGGACATGTCTGAAACAAATGATAAATAAGATACCAATTTGAAATCCAATCCATCTATAAGGTACCAATTTGAAACTTTGGCCTTATATTTATTATTAGTAAAAGCTATGAAATATGAATTATGATATAAAATTATTGGTTAAAATGTGTCTGCCTCACTCAACCACGAATGGTTAATTATTATAAATGAGCGTGGCAGTAAATTTCAGACTTCAAGATGCTATTAGATTAGTAACGCAACAATTACGCCTTCATACAGGCCAAAAAAAAAAAAGAAAACAATTACGCCTTCATTAAAGGTCTACGGAATCGTTTAAGATTCTTATCGGTAATTTGTTCAGTTTTTAACTTATTTTTTTTTTTTATTTTTAAATGACTCTTTCCTCCTGTGTGCGTTTTGTGAAAGCACAAGTTGTGGAACTGATAATTGAAGTGATAAATATCATGAAAAAACAAAAGATTTTTTTTTCCGCCAAGAAAGCTTTGACTTGAGACTTGAGAGAGTTAAATTTAGGAAGACAAATAATGTCACAATAACCACACGCCTCTTACTTTCATCATAAAAAAATGGTGATGCCAATCATATTAACACCCAATTAAAAAACTTGTTTTAATTACTCATATACTATTATTTTTATTTTTATTTAAGTTGGTTCCTTTTAAAATTTTCTTTTTAATTAGTCTATCCCAAAAACTTTTTTTATCATTATTATTTCTTCAATATAATATTTAACTCAAATAGATTTCTTTTCCTGTGAATTGAGATGAATGTGTAATTAGTTATATGGCCAAAACCTCATTTTGATCCCTAATATTTATTTTAAATTTTGTTTGGGTCTCTAATATTTTTTAAGTTCTGTTTTGGTCCTTAATCTTTTACAACTTAAAAGTATGAGTTGGTGTCAACTTTCTCTTCTTAAAATACCCTTAATGAAATTATTTATTGACCCAATGATTAATAAATGTCTATTGCTAACTACACGTCTTACCTTTAAGAAATGCAACTCAAACATATGCGTCGAATTATGAAGAGATATATTCAATAATGAGAAAATACATTCTTTCAATGTACACTCACGAGTCACCAGTCATGAGTCACAACGCGTAACTCCTTCGGTGAAAACGGCTTTAACAACAGTGGCATTATATAAAAGGAATTCTTGTTGATGCTTGGCCCAAAATTTCGTCCCTTCCAACAATGTTTCCGTCGATGAATAACAACACCAACATGAACCCATGACCCATCAAACAACACGATGTTGACTCAGTGTTCTAAGTTCTAACTACTGCTATTTCTACTTCCCTTTCTATTTTGTCCTTGAAACCCATTTTCTTCTAAAAAAATTGATAGAAATTGCGATTTTTGTTATAGGTAGTTGATGATTTTGCTTACTTGGAGTGGTTGTTTCATTTCGTCGAAGGCTTCTTCTTAAAATATTCTGCCGCATATCCCTAAAACATCTCTGTATACAGCAGTTATTCATTAAGAAGATTGTGAAAATCACAGACAAAATGAACAATGAAATGAGAAGGAAATCTCCGAGTTTGAGTGACACTGCCGATCGAGTGGCAAAGAGAAGCACAATATGAAAGATAAGAATGTGAAATAAATATATTGAATCAAATGAAAAACCATGATGCAACTGCAATTAAGAAACATTCTGATTTGTGCCATTGCTTCATGATGCTACTGCAATTAGGAAACATTTTGATTTGTGTCGTTGTGTCACCGCTCAATCTATACCGTGTAGTCATTTGCGAATTCGCATTGTCTGCTTTGAATCTTCTATTCTGAAATTCTGTGAGGGTAAGGGCGAGGCTCATAGAAAGGGAGGTGGAAGATGAAATTTTGGGGAACCGAGGAGTCGAATAGAGAGAGAGGGATCAGGATCCCCTACATTTCCATTATGTGAATTTCTCCCTGGATTTCGACTCATCTCAACCATCTAATAAATCCAACGCTGCTTAACTCACCACGTCACTCACCCAGCACAAAGCACACCCTGTTTTGATCCCAAATGACCCTCATTTCAGATTTGTGCTCAGCAAATCCTACGAGGATGGATCCACTGCAGTAAGTTTTCCTGAAGTGCACCTGCAGTGTGAGACATACGTCCCAAAACTCACAGTTTCATTAAACTCATACTTTAATGAAACTGTGAGTTTTGGGATGTATGTTTCACACTTCAGGCCCACTTCAGGAAAACTTACTGCAGTGGATCCCAGCTCAAATCCTACTTCATTTCTCTTTGATTTCCTCGACAATTCCCCCTCTCTCCACATCGGCTACCGCTTCTTCGATCTCGCCGCCGCCAACAAACCCAAATTTGCCAACATTACATCGGCTACCCTTCTTCCTCACGCGACGCTTGAATTCCATAGTCGTCGACGCCAACATGGTCATCTTCTTCATGGTCGGCGGCGAGGACGATGCCGTTTTAGATTGACACACTTACTGCATATGCTTTTAAATTTCAATAGTTTAGGAAGTCAATGTTTAATTTGTTTTGATAATGCAACAAAAGTGGCAACATTTGGCTTCAATGTTGTGGATAGATCAAATAAATTCTTGGCTATAACCATTAGTAAATCAAATGAAATCAGAGTTAATCTTAATTTTTCTTTTCCAAATCAATCATCATATTTTTGGTAGTTTCGGTGGAGGATGAGCTTAGATAATGACCCAAAACCCTTGAAGTTGTTACTTAAGCAGTGTTTTGAAATCCCTGCATATCATTCGACTCTAGAATCGTCACCGACAGAAAGCACGACGGAGATTCGGGTCTTTCAAAGAGGGCACGAGAGGCAGAGGGTGGTGGTGCGGAGGACGTGAAGATGAACAGAGGACATGTGTTTGATGGATAAAAGTGTTCCGATCATGAGGGCTTTGTCTTTCAAGTTTCAACAAAGAGTGAATCAGTGAAGGTTTTGTGAAGAAACATGGTGTTTTCTGGGAAAATACGTTTAGTACAAAAAAAGATTGGGTTAAATCAGTGACGTGGCGCGACAGGAAGTATTGGATTTGCTCAACGGTTGAGATGAGCTGAAATGTACAAGGAAACGTACATAATGGAAATCCAGGGGATCCAGATCAGAGAGAGAGAGAGAGAGAGAGAGAGAGAGAGAGAGAGAGAGAGAGAGAGAGAGAGAGA
Organism: Chamaecrista fasciculata; assembly: GCA_003254925.1. Classification (NCBI taxonomy): domain Eukaryota; kingdom Viridiplantae; phylum Streptophyta; class Magnoliopsida; order Fabales; family Fabaceae; genus Chamaecrista; species Chamaecrista fasciculata. The sequence goes on along the minus strand of QANZ01044994.1, from coordinate 13,304 downwards.
GAGAGAGAGAGAGAGAGTGAATGAGCGAGTATTTGTCTTTCATTTTTTTTTATGGGTTTTCTTGAGTTTTTTGGTATTCTTTCTTTTCTTCCATTTTTTGCTTCCAATTCATTTTATGGGTTTGTTACAATGATTATGATCTTTGATTCATGACGGGGAAGAGAAGTTGTGGAAGAGAGGACCAAAAAGCTATAATTTTGAGGGAATAGGGAGTAAATTGCATTTAATAAAACTTTTCACATAATCTCGTTTATGCAACTTTTCATCGCTACACTTTCGAATTCTATGATAAAATTGCAGAAAATCTCAAATAAATCTTTCATTGCTGCGTTGTGATCCCTTTTACTAAAGGGAAATGATTTGAACACAAATAAGAAAACTTCATGAGGGGTGAAATGTGATTTTCCCCTTTCTTTCCCCTTTCTCTTTCTCTCGCCTTTTCATTTTTTTTGTTATTATTATTATTATTTTTCTTTCTTTTTATCTTCTCTCTTCTTNATAAAAATGTAAAAATTAGACTTTGATATAAATTTATCATTGCTAAAATCAATCATTTCATTTCATTTCAATCAACTCAATTTGGGTTATGATTTATTAAGATTAATTTCTTCCCTATCTCAATCACAAAAACATCTTAATTGATTTTTCGAACTATTTGGACTTTGTTCACTTAACTAGGTACGTAAGCCTTAAGCTTCACCTAAATTAAGTTGGATTTTTTAAATATAATAACTCATTGTTCTTATTTTGAGTTCATCTTATTTATTTTGTGAATATCTTATATTTCATTCATTTCAATGTTTTGCCATGTCAATATTAGACTTTGTTTTCCTTTCTCTTATAATTTACATTTGTATATTTTTATTATCTCTTTATTTTGTTTCAGAATGATTAATATCAAATTTTATTTTCTATTTTATGAAGTTTAAGCATCCAAAAAAAACTACAACTACTTGCTTTCACTCTTCTATACCAAGACCATTCATATATGATGAGCAATTGGTTAAAGTTTGTGACTAACTAAATCTCTTATCCTTCCAACACACTCCCCCCATGGGCGCCTACTTGGTAATAAATTATGTGTGTGATTTATCATTGAGCACATTTTGAGTTCCACTATAATTAAGAAAAATTTGAAATAATTGTCCTATTTAATTTAATTCTTTTTAAGTTTTCAATGTATGCTTGCCATTTAAACTTTAATAAGAATAATAATAATATTAAGTCTATCTTTTTAATTCTATCATTTCTAATATATGTCTCCATAGGTTGTAGTTTTTTATGATTTAATATCTTTTATTATGTTTATGCTTAGGTAGTAGTTTATGATGAGGTGCTATTTCTTAACAGAAGGGAGGAAGTTAGGTACGTTAACATGACTATGACACTAAGCACTATAAAAATATGTTTACAAAAATGAATAAAGATGTCATATTGAGAAATATTAATGTGACAAACTTTTAGTGTTGTCTCTTTCAATTCCTAAACTAAAAGAATTTTGTTTTTCAGAAATACATGGTAGAACAAAAAAAAATATCAAGAACTTGACTATATGTTTTGAGATTAATTTAACAACCATGTTTAGATAACAAATGGGATCACAAAAAAAAAATAAAAATAAAAAGAATGAGTTATTACTAACGTGATTATAGTATTGTGATCAGAGTAAGAATTTTTTGAGCTTGAAAAACATAACTACATCACACAAAATCTAGATAATTTATATATGTTAAATGAATTAGTACAAAATTACATTAAAGACCAATAATATATTATAAGTATAAAAATTATTTAAATTATAATAACTAAAAAACATAAATTATATGATAAATAACACGTGCAACGCACACTACTTTCACTAGTACTTTTTAATAGTTTCATTTTGATACTTGACTACTAAATGGGGTCATATTTCTCTCGTTCCAAGTTTGAATACCACAAAATTGGAGCTACAAGTTTTATTTACTAGTTTTTTCTCTATTAAGTTGAGTTCATTAGCAAATGAGATTAAATCAGGTTTGAAATTAGGCCCAAAAGTGAGCAGCTCGTTTCATGAAATGGTCATATCTCCCTCTTTTCAAGTCTGAATGTGATAAAATTGAAATTGTAAGTTATTCTTAAAAAGTTCTTTCTCTATCCAATTAAAGTCATTAACTAACGAGGTCAAATAGGTAATACTCCATAAAGTTATTCTTGACCAAACTCACATTCGAAGTACTATTCGACCTTGTTTATCGACAGTCCCAACTAGAAAGAAAAATAAATCGTTAAGAGTAACTCGTAGCTCATATTTTGTTGCATTCAGATTTGAAACTTGAGAGATATGATCCACTTCAAGAAATGAGTAGCCTACTTTTGTGCCTGATTCAAAGTCTAGTTTCACCTCATTTGTCGACGGTCCTGACTGGACAAAGAAAAACCTCATCAAGAGTTACTTGTAGCTCTGATTTCGTCACATTCAGACTTGAAATGAGAGAGATATAACCATTTTCAGTAATCAGGGATCAATGTGAAACTTATTAGAAAACATTAGGGGCAAAAATGAAATTGTTAGGAAAGATTAAGGATCAAAATGAAGCCAAAAAATATTAGAGACCACGACAAAAATTTAAGGTAAACATTGGCGACCAAAATAAAATTTGGACTAATTATATTTATATTTTTGACTTTCAAAGTATTATTAAAAAGGCAAAAGACCCTTTCGTGCCCCTAACGTTTGCGATCATTTTCAGTTATGACCCTAACGTTTCATTTGTGTCAGTTGTGCCCCCAATGTGAAACGTTAGTTTCAATGATGCCCAACTTTGACTCAATGTTGATGTGTCAATTTTTTTTACTTATGTGTCAATTTTTTTTTTCTGAATTGAACATGTGGCAAGATGACTGGATAAATAAATTACATCCCTGATTTATTTTTTATCCACCATGGCATTTCCTAAGTGGATCTACATTCACTAAACCAAAAAATTACTTCATCTGTTCATCTTCATCTACGCAGGCTGAGAGCCATGGTGAATAAAAAATAAATCAGGAATGTTTTATTTATCCAGTCATCTTGCCACGTGTTCAATTCAGAAAAAAAAAAAAATTGACACATAGGTAAAAAAAATTGACACATCAACATTGAGTCAAAGTTGGGGGCATAATTGAAACTAACGTTTCACATTGGGGGCACAACTGACAAAAATGAAACGTTAGAGGCATAACTGAAAATGACCGCAAACGTTAGAGGCACGAAAGGGTCTTTTGCCTATTAAAAAAAAGTATACAAAACAAAATTTCAGTTACTATCACATCAACTATTCAAGAAAAATTAATATGTTATTGATATTTAAAATTAATATATACTATTGAGTTAAGAAATTTCAAATTTAATAAGTTTTTTTTAATTTGATTTAGATTACAACAAATATTATTATTAACTAACTTAATTAAATTTAAAATATTATCATCATATAATCAATCTAATGAAGAAATCAGTTTTAATTGATTTTAGTTGATTTAAATTAGATTCAATTAGAATAGAGAGGGATTGTAAATCCCTCACCTTCGTTAGTTAATATTCGGTCTAGTATTGCTGTTTATGCTAGGGAGGGGTTGGCGGTTTTTGTTTTGTTTTCGTTTGTATTGTGTTTAGCTTTGCCTTATTTTTAAATGAATTATGTTTGAGGCAAAATATATATATATATATATATAATAGATGGATTCAGTCGAAATTAAATTTGAACACCTTTAAATTTCTCTCATCTAAAGTGCATCTTAGCATCAACAGATAACACAGTATTATTCATATTTTAAAATTAAAAAGACACTATTTGTACGTTGTTCCTACATGGCTCCTATTTTTATAATTAATTAATTATTAAGGAAATTAATTAATTATTAAGGAAATTAATTAATTATTAAGGAAATTAATTAATTGAGTACCTTCATAGCAAGAGCTTGATGCCTCTTAGGCATAGCCTCCAAGGCTTCGCCTACAAGGCTTCGCCTCCAAGGCTTCGCCTACAAGGCTTCACCTCCAAGACTACGCCTCTAAGGCTTCGCCTCCAAGGCTTCGCTTACAAGGCTTCGCCTCCAAGGCTTCGCTTCCAAGGCTTCCCCTACAAGGCTTCGCCTCCAAGGCTTCGCCTCCAAGGCTACGCCTCCAAGGCTTCGCCTACAAGGCTTCTCCTCCAAGGCTTCGCCTCCAAGGCTTAGCCTACAAGGCTTCGCCTCCAAGGCTATGCCTCCAAGGCTTCGCCTCCAAGGCTTCGCCTCCAAGGCTACACCTCCAAGGTGTCTAAGAGATGTCTAAGTGTACAAGAGCAAGACACCTTATGTAAGCTTGACATAGGCCACGTGCCACCCGCAACATCCTTACTTAGACAAGGTAGGGAATGTTGTGAAGGTAGGAAGACGCATCCTCCCACCTTCTCCGGGAACAATCCTAGGATGTGGCTTGGTAGGATTGAAGTAAAGGCTTCTTCGTGCTTGACCACGATCGCTTTGAGTAAGCAAGGTAAGAACTTAGTCTTTAGTAAATGAAGCTGGAGAGACGCACGGAGCAGCCCAGGAGCAAGAGAGGACTACAGAGGAGTTGTTTCCAAATCCTCCTACCCGTCGCAGAAGTTCAATTACGAGAGCCGAGGATGTTGATGATGTCCAAGAAGTGAGAGCTAAGATGCCTAAGACTACTCCTCAAGCTGACAACGAGTATGTGACCAAAGAAGATTTGAAGAAGTTTCTAGACTCGAAGAAGCAGATGATTGTTGCAGATGTCGATTTCCGGCCACCATACCCTCAATGGGTAGCTATGAAGTCATACCCCGCTGGATACACGCCGCCCAAGTTTCGCAAATTCGATGGAAAGACTGGACACGCTAGGGAGCATGTTATGTGCTTCATTGATGATCTTGGCATCTTCGGCCAAGACAAGGAGCTGCGACTCAGGGAATTTTCGAAGTCCCTCACAGGGAAAGCTTACACTTGGTATAGCAAACTTGCTCCTGAGTCGATTCCTTCTTGGGAGGAAATGGTGACGGTCTTTTGTGGAAAATTTTTGGAGTCTCATCCAATCGTGCACATCGTGGACCTCGGCAGGGTCAAGCAGCGTGCTAATGAGGATGCAGTGACATTTGTTAAGAGGTACAGAGATCTAGCGGTAGAATGCAAGGAACCAATGGCAGAAGCAGACTTGGTATATGGATGTGTTTCTAATATGAGTAGTAGTGCAAGATTGTTCCTTGAACAGGCGAACATAACAACCTTTTCGGAGCTCATTGAGAGAGCCAAGAAGAAAGTTTCGTCAATCCGTAAAGTGAACAAATCAACGAGTAAGAGTGAAGGGGCTCCCCTCATGACCGTAGCAGTAGTGGAGGATCAACAGCCCAGGCCTTCTAATCGTCAGGAAGGAAGACAATACAATCAGGAACCCCCGCTGACAACCTATGACAAGAAGGAGACTAGACCACCTACATGGAGAGGAAGGCCACCGCCACCTTACCCCTGCCCAATGGAGGATGTGTATGCTTTGCTAGAAGTTTGGGTAAAAGATGGTCATGTACAGTTGCCGCAGGTGAGGCGCCATGTTACTGAGGCAGAAAGGAAGAGTGGGTGCTTTTGCGTGTACCATCAGAGTACTACTCATCCCACAGAAGATTGTTATCAATTACGGCAAATTTTTCAGACACATTACAAGAACAGAGAGTTTGAAGCCACTGTCCTGACCCAGCCTCTCCCAGCACATGCTGTGTTAGGAGCATGTCCTCTAATGATTGAAGAATTGAAAGAGATAGGCGAGGTGGAGACTATCGAAGAAGACGATCATGTGGTGGTAGCGAAGGGGCTCGTGATGTCCACTAATTTCAGAGCATTCTTTGACCTCTTGGAGTTTAATGAGGAAGCCAAGATGCAAGCTGCAATGTCAATAGCAGAGATAGCAAAGAGTATGGGTGCAGTTTGATAAGGAAGAGCAAGCAAGTTGTGTCATGAAAAGTCTTGTTAGTTTTAAGTTTATTAAGAAAGTTTACGCTTAAGTTATTTGTTTTGAATTTCTGATTTAGGAAGCTTTGTTGTTCAGCGCCGTTAGAGCGCCTATGTTATTATAAATACAAGTCTTGATATTCATGCCTTTTACATTAAAAATGGTACTTAGCATTTATCTGGGGGCCTATGAGCTAAGCCTCTTATAATTATTTAACCCGTCTTTTCAGACAGTAAACAATGAGATGTTCCTGCTGAGCAAAGAGCTTCAGGATATCAAGTCAATCCGTCCTTCGGACAGTAAACAAAGAGATATTCCTGCTGAGCAAAGAGCTTCAGGATATCAAATCAATCCGTCCTTCAGACAGTAAACAAAGAGATATTCCTGCTGAGCAAAGAGCTTCAGGATATCAAGTCAATCCGTCTTTCAGACAGTAAACAAAGAGACTTCCCTGCTGAGCAAAGAGCTTCAGGGTGTAAACTAACCTCCCTGCTGAGCAAAGAGCTTCAGGGTGCCCAGTGAATCCGTCCCTTGGACAGTAAACTATATTGCCTCACTCTCCCCACATAGAGGAGAGTGCGATGGGGATTATCTCCACTATTAAAACCTCCCTGCTGAGCAAAGAGCTTCAGGGTGCCCAGCGAATCCGTCCCTTGGACAGTAAACTATATTTCCTCACTCTCCCCACATAAAGGAGAGTGTGATGGGGATGATCTCCACTATTAAAACCTCCCTGCTGAGCAAAGATCTTCAGGGTGCCCAGTGAATCCGTCCCTTGGACAGTAAACTATATTGCCTCACTCTCCCCACATAAAGGAGAGTGCGATGGGGATAATTTCCACTACTTTAGTCAACACATCCTTGATGTAAGACATATCAACTACGCACATCCTGCCTTAAAGAGAAGGTCAAAGGGGATAAGTATAAGTTGAATCCGTCCATGGGACAATAAACACAAGTACATACATCCTGCCTCTATGCACATGCACATGGGCTTAGAGCTTCTCCATATACATGTGCATGGGGCCTAATGTTCCTACATGGCTCCTTTTTTTATAATTAATTAATTATTAAGGAAATTAATTATTAAAGAGTACTTCCATAGCAAGGCTTTGCCTCCAAGGCTTTGCCTCCAAGGCTTTGCCGCCAAGGCTTTGCCTCCAAGGCTTTGCCTCCACGGCTTTGCCTCCAAGACTCTGCCGACAAGGCTTTGCCTCCAAGGCTTTGCCTCCAAGACTCTGCTGACAAGGCTTTGCCTCCACGGCTTTGCCTCCAAGACTCTGCCTCCAAGACTCTGCCGACAAGGCTTTGCCTCCAAGGCTTTGTCTCCAAGGCTTTGCCTCCAAGGCTTTGCCTCCAAGGCTTTGCCGCCAGGGGTGGCGGCCAAGAGTTTGCCGCCAGGGGTTGCCGCCAAGGGTTGCCGCCAGGGGTTGCCGCCAAGGCCTTGCCGCCAGGGCTTTGCCGCCAAGGCTTTGCCGCCAAGAGTTTGCCTCCAGGGGTTGCCTCCAAGGCTTTGCCGCCAGGGCTTTGCCGCCAAGAGTTTGCCGCCAAGACACCTCCTATAAGCTTTACATAGGCCACGTGCCACCCGCAACATCTTTACTTGGACAAGGTAGGGAATGTTGTGAAGGTAGGGGGGACGCCTCCTCCCTCCTCCGGGAATAATTCTAGGATGTGGCTTGGTAGGATTGAAGTAGAGGCTTCTTCGTGCTTGATCACGATTGCTTTGAGTAAGCAAGGTAAGAACTTAGTCTTTAGTAAATGAAGTGATGTTCTTTCGAGCTCAGACCTTCCCGCCTTGCTTGCCAAGATACCCCACGTCACCTTCCCGTATCAACTCCTTTGAGTTGACGGTTACCTTGTGTCCACGTCACCCTCTCCATCAGACCCATAAGCTGACAATTACCTCACCTCCATTTTCCCACTTTCCCGCATCTTACGCTCTACCCTCTCCATTCGCCCACTTTCCGTATTTTACGGAACCATATTCTCCATGCTCTCCACGCTGCTTCACGTTCATCCTTCAGCATAACCGTCATCGCTAGTCGCCTCTATAAATAGCCCCTTCACCCTTCAGAGGAGAGGGGTTGAACATTTCTGAGTCTGAAACACGGAGAGATTTCCCATTTGAGCTCTTACGAACATACTTTCATTTACCTTTGCACTAAGTTCTCTTGTCTTACTAGTGCTTATTCTTAGCGCTTTACTTCTTCCCTAACGAGAACTTCCCAAGGGTTATTCTTTCATCTTGTTTAATTGTTGTTATTTACTTTGGTAATATTTTATTGTTGTTGTTATTTGTGGTTTTTCTGTGCTTCATCTGTTGTTGCTCTGGACCTTCGAGTACGAACCCCCCGTTCCCGGAACAGTCTTGTCACAGACAAGACTACACACTCATGGGTTAGTAAAAAAATATTTTACTTCACATATATATTTCTACCGTGTTCGAAGCGGAAATGAGAAGGCAGACTCACGTTGAGGGGAAATTGAGGGGCTTGTATGGATGCATTGTGAGTGGATTGTGAGAGCCCGTGGGATCATTTTTTTCATCTGAGGAGAGACAAAGCAAGGAGAAGAAATAATGACTTTTTTCTAATTGATATCATTTTCTTGCCTTTGAAGTGGATAGTGAGAGCATTGTGGGACCATTTAGGTAAGTTTAATTTGTACTTGTACGTTTTTTTTCTTATTTTTAGAGGTATTTTAATTTCTATGATTTTTTCTTATTTGTCTAATATTTTTTTCTTGTTATTTTTTTATTATGTAGTTAAAGAAAAAATTTTAGTTAACTTAACATTGTATGTTTTTTTATTTATTTAATAATATGATAAAAAAATTTACAATTATATTTTGAAGACACAATTTATAGGTTTTTTTTATATTTGGTGATTATGTAATTACAGAAAATTCCTTAGTTAATTTACTAATTTTTTTTTCTGTCACAGGTAATATTATTTGACCAACTTTAAAATAGCATTTTGAGAAGAGTATTTGGGAGGAGCATTTTATACAAATCAGGTAAGAGTATTTTAATAAAAGTTATGATATTTTTCATTTATTATATCTGGTTATTATTTTATTTTTTATATCTATTAATTACATTTATATTTTTTTCAATTTTTTTTATTTGTTATATATTTCTCTTATTATTTAA
>QANZ01044992.1:18337-28698 GCA_003254925.1 Chamaecrista fasciculata | reverse complement strand
TTCGTAGATTCCACATGATCAAAATTACATGAACTAGGCTTATGAGATTTTGTCAATGGATGGAAGTGGAAGTTGATTAAATTATTATTATTAATATTATAATATATGAAGCAACGTTTTCTTCATCAATCCCACCATATCTGATGAATGGATCGGAAGACTAATTAACTAAATCGAACCACACATAGTCATAAGAAGGCGTTATATATATATAAATAATAGATAGATAGATACCTCAACAGTGGCCATTTGGGGAAGAATTAAAATAGTAGAAGGGAAAAGAGTGGGTATATGAATTGGAAAGCAAAGAAGAATGAAAGAAGAAAGAGTATTGGTATAGTGAGTGAGTGTGAGGAGATGATCAAAGTGAGAGTGGTATATATAGAAACACAAACACACAAACAAAGTTGTGTGTGTGTGTGTGTGTGTGTCCACTTGGAAGCATCTTTTTCAATCAGACACCTCACTTCACTCAGATACATTAGCATCCCAGTTGTAAATGTTTCTCTTATATATATTTCTCTCCCTTTAATTATAATCCCAAATTAAATAAAGCAAAAGATCCATTCAGATAACATCTATCTCACTTCTTCATCAATTATTGTGATTTATACATATATAATATTCAATAATGTCGAATTAAATACTATTTTTATAAAATATTTGTTCGTCTCATTATAAGTGGCTTAATTCAATATTTGACTGTATGAATTACTCTATATAACTTGTTTTCTCAAATTAGTTCTTAGCCTGATTTGCAATTCTTATAATAACCTGTACTCACCTGAAATCTCCGTTTTTTAGTACTTATGTTCAATAGGTCCTTATATATATATATATATGTATAGCAATTTAGATTTTTTGAAGTATATGTTAAAATAAAGTCAAAGAGATAAAAAAGAAAATTTACAAATCAAAGTCTATGAGATTCAGTGATTCACACCACTATTTTGACTTTTTCTTCAAAATTCACACATAGGAAATTCAAAAGATCTTGACCCTGTAATACACTAATAAACATTTTGGCCCTCCTCCTTTGGAGAAAAATAAAAAGTGAAGGATTCAAAGTTTATGACATTAGAATCTGCAGCTGGGTATGATGATAAAGCAACATTATATTCCCAGACAAAAACAGTACACACACACACAAATATTCGTGGAATTAATTGAAATCTGCCAACCCTATAAGCTGTTTCTTCACCACTGCACATATTGTTATTATTAATCACCTTAAAAAATAAGTCTTAATTGGTATCATAAAACTAAATGGTGTGATAATCGAAAAAAAAAAACTTCCATGATCGAGAAAGACTAGCTTTTTTTTTTTTTTGAATTTTTAATAGATAAAAGAGAAATGTTAAAATTTGATCTCAAAACTTATATCAAGCTAAATCAGTAAATAATCGAAATATACAATATACAATTTCTCTATATAAGAATGGTGGTTTTTTTTTTTTGGTAAAAAAATAAAAATGGTAGTCCAAATACAGGTTGGATGAAACAGACATGAATGGGCACAAAGCTGTTGTGGTATTTACAAGTGAGGGAGCAGACATGATGGTATATCAAGCAAAAGATTGATTCTCAAAAACAATTATTATGTGCTTTCACTGTTAAGGTCAATTTGTCGCATTTCCTTTCTGGTAATTTTATAAGGGAATTCGATCATGTCATGGATTTAAATTTGTTGGTTCCATCTTCTCATTTTAGATCCCTTAAATTATTTGAAGCAAGGCCTAAGATACCATCATGCTGGCCACAAAATATAAAACATTATCGTGAGTCTCCATGATAGCATTAGCTTCGATTTCGGACGTAAGGTATAGGAAATTTCCTAATATATATATTAAAAAACTCTATCCATCAATTTATTTATAATAAACAAATTTGAGATTGTTTTTCAGAAATTATTGAGCATGATCCTGAAAGTCTTCTTCACTTAACAAATTGAATTCATAATTTGACAAAATATTGCATATAGCCTAAAAGCTCCATTAAGTAAAAGTAAGGGTGAGGAATCCAATCCACCAACCCATGAATCTACATAAACCAAACCAATTTGCAGATATGAATTGGGTTGATTCGAGCACATTTACGAGTTCATAGTTTCTCAATCTAACTCAATTCAACCCACAAACTCGCTAATGATTTTCTTTTATTTTTTATATATGTTTATGTATTTTTATATAAATTTTGTATGTTTTTATATGTATTTATATTGTTAGTTCTTTATAAACAAGATATTTTGATTTTAAAATTTACATATAAGTATTATATTTACAAATGATATAGAGCTACATTTTAATTGATTTATATTTATATATATAAATTCTATATTCTTTTAACTTTTGTTATGTGTAAGTCTTTTTATTCACCACTCACAAATTTATAATGATATATTATTATGAAAATTATAAAAAAAAATTACAAACTTAACTCGCGGGTTTAACCCAACTCAACCTGCAACTCTACGGATTGAATTGGTTTGGGTTGAGTTTTAAAAATTACAAAACTCAACCCAACTAATAGATTGATACGTGAGTTGAGTTGAGATTTTTCCCAAACTCAACCTAACCTAGTCTGTGCTCACCCTTAAGGTAGATTGTCTACCTCTCAACATCGTAAATTAAATTTATTGAGCAAAATATTTAATTGATAATTAAAATAATTAAATGTGAAATCCTCATGATTTATAAAATACTACTAAGATAAAAATAAACTTATAATTGTAGTAAGCAAATTATAATTGGATCCTAATTATGATATCCTATATATATCTTATATTATATGGCTCCACCCATTTCTGGTCGTCCATGTTTAAAACTATAGTCTATGAAATTAAAAATAAGAGAAAATTTACTATTTGGTCTCTCTTTCTTTACTAAGTTAACAATTTAGTCCCTTATTTATTCTACATACATATTTGCGTGCCCGTTAGGGCACGCAAAGCCCGTAGTATATATATATATATATGGGAAATTGGTTCATCTCATTTGTTGTATAAACTCAACTATACTTCAACCCAAAATTACAGTCCATTGTCTTTTTATATATAATTAAAATGAAAATTAAAGAAGGAGAAAGTAAAATAATTGAGTCAATTTATAGGGCCTGCGCATGCATGATTTCTTTTTCTTTTTCAATTTTAATTCCACTAGGAGTTTAGTTGAGCATTTTGATTGTTTAATTAACATGAATTAATTAGTCTTGGTACACAAAGTTGTGGTTTCTATTGCCAAATGATTTGTGAATAAAAATGAATAAAAGGGAGAGAATTATAGTGCATTTGCTATGTCATACCCAAATTACACTGTTTTTGCAAGATAATTCAGCAAAATCATTAATTAAAATCATGCTTGTATATGAATTTTATATGAGTAAACTAAATTTTTAGTTCCTAAATTATATAGATGTTGTAGATTTTGTACTTGAATTTTCACCATTGTACAACTTGATCCTCGAATTATTTTAACTTGTTGCAAAATAGTCCTTTTATCATCCCTTTGTGTGAAAATCATTGTGCATTGTCATTAGTTAACTGCATATATGTGGACGGTTAACTGCCACCTCATTCGTCAAAATAATTCAACCATTGACAAATCAAAATAAAAAAAAAAATTGCACAATCACGTTTTTACCCCTCCCAGGCTCCCACCTCAATCCAGACTGAAACCCTTCGCCCCCAAGACCTATCCATCGCCATAGCTGCTTGAATCTTCCATTATATTACCTTATATGGATAACTCAGGCTATTCAAAATTGCTTCCATGTTGAACTCGACCTCCTTTGTACTCGTCCTGAATATAAAATTGACATCATCGTTCTCAAGTTTTCTATCGTCATTGTTGTGGAGAATGTACATGTGCAACAAATTGGCATGGGGCAACTGAGGCTCAATTTATTGTGTTTGTTCTTGTTTTTGCTACAATTGTGGTTGTTTATGATTGTGCAGATTTTGGGAATCAATAAGATTAGGGTTTGTATTTGGGAGCTGATAATAGGCCCAATAATTAGGAGACTCAATTGGCAGAAGATGCCCTTGGCCCAGCACGCCATAGGACCACAAGGCAGGTTGTATGGGCGAGAACGCCCTTAATCCCGCTAAGCTAAGGACGCCCATAACCATGGAGGGCATGGGCGCCCACGGAGCATAAGGTCGCAAGGAATAAGGAAACATTCCCAGAACCAATCAGGAACCAATCAAAGATCACCCAAGATTCGTTGTCAATCAAGATAAATCGCTCAGAGATCCTTCCCATGGATTCTGCCTTGGCCATCAAGGCGCCTTACGCAAATAAGGAAATAGTGATTCACTTATCCTTCATTAGCAAAACAATATTGTCCTACATGAAATAGGAAAGATTATGATTCACCTCCCATATCACTGAAGATATCTCTTCTACAATCAAAGAAGTTTCCTTAAATGGACTCTCCTCAATGAGCCTATAAATACAAGGTGATAACCCTAGAAAAGGTACGTTACTCATACTATCGCATATTCTCATCTCTTATTACCCAAATACTAACTTAAGCTTCAGAGGTGAATCACAGGGGAGACCCCCTGTGGTTCATTATCTTGCAAGAAAATCTTGCGGTGAACCGGGAAGCGACCCTCGGCCAAATCCTAGTTCATCACTGGCGCCGTCTGTGGGAACAAATCAAAAGCTTTGTTCCTCTAAAAATTTTGAGCATGTAAAAGATAGAGAAATTGTTCGATCTATGGAGTAAAAAATAGCTCTCAAGCTCTAAGATTATTTATTTAGTATTATTTTTCCAAAAAAAAAAACCTTGCACATCCGCTGCACAAACACCACATAAGTCACACAAAACGTCGCGCAAACACAGCTTCAACAAGATGAAGCTCTCTCCACCGTCGCCACCACCGGTCACGTCTTCGCCGCTGGATGCGGCAGACGCCGTCGCCGGTCAGCTCTACTTCGCACGAAGTCCACCAAAGCCAACCATCTCGCCGCTGCATTTTCAGTGCTGTCAGATTCAAACAAATATGGCGAAGTTCAAAACAATACAAAGGAGCCATCGGCGGCTGCGGTGAATGGCGTCGGAGCAATTGGCGCCGTCGCAGTAGACATTTGGAACGAGCAGCATCAGTCCGTCGCGTATAGGCAACCCAGACTGTGGTGCCTTACGATTCCGGCGCTGGCATGTCACAGTTTGGATCATGGAGCTTTGCAAGTCAAATTGCGGCATTTGGTTTCCATGTTTTCAGATAAGTTAAAAAAAATCTCTCCTAATTCACAGTCTGCCATTTTGATCATAAGCTTCAATTATGAATCTGAGTCACAATCTACTTTTGTGCTTTTGCTTATGGTTAGATCATGCTTTGTCATTCTAAGCATTCTTGGCCCTCTGCATACTTTTACTCTTCTTAAACTCATGTCGTGGCTTGGGCAAAGCTTGAGGTAATGGATAAAATTAGAATGCCTATGAGGCGTTTGGCAAAATGCCTAAGAGAAACTTTGATAAAGTAACATACTGTGAACTAGTCTCTCAGAAGACAAAGTATTAGGACGCCCTAATGACCTGATTTTGATAAACTTTGATGATTTTACTGCTGAAATTATGATTCTTGCTTTTTGGACGTAGATTTATGGCTTGGAATTTATATGCTTTGTTTTACTAGGATGCGAAAATATGGTGGACTCCACACATTAATGTTGCTCAACACTAAAGTGCTTGCTTTATTCCTTCATTGTATTGCCATTTTTAATGCAGCATAATTGAGTGAGGTGACGTCCTCGCATTCATGTTGGTAAGTTCATGTTTTTAGCACATGGTATGTAGCATGATTGAGTAAGATGACATCCTCATGATTAAGAAAATTTTGTCACTTCATATCACGTTTTTGTCGTGCTCTTCCCGATGATATACATGGTCAACAAGTCTTTTCTCTAACATGTTGCCTATACACATAATTACATGTGCTTAACCGCTTCTGTCTTAGAAGGACACTTTTATTGAAATAAAGTGATGCAGGATTCAGTGAGGAAAAACTCACACCTCAAGCTGGATAAGCAAGTAGCATTTTCAGTCTAAAAGTTCACACCTAAGTGTATTTTATCACAAAATATTATGCTCCAATAATGGCTATGTACCAGCACCTTATCAAAGGTCTCATGTTACCGGTTGGCGGTGCTGACTAATTGGAATGCAAGTTCATATTAAATTAGCTGCCACCAACGGCACGGGCGCCACCGCTGTAAACGTAGGCGTCGATGGGAGCGCGGACGACAATATGGATATAGGCGCATACGCCAATGTGAATACAGGCGCTGCAGCGAGCATGGTTTATTAGATAAGTTTAACTTCTAAACATCTCTCTGATTACGAATTTGCTATTTGCCATTATTTAATCATAGATTTCAATTAATCTGAGAATTCTTGGGACTCTGTATGCTAGCACTTGCTTTAAAATTACTCCCATAGCTTGAACAAAATTTGAGATTCTGGTTTGAACTAGAAGGCACATGAGGTGTTTGACATAATGACTACGAGAACTTTGACAAAGTTATATACATACTTACATTTTTGCTTGTTTTACTTTGATAAAGTAATCACAATTGTACATGGTTAGATGTATGGATGAACCTTGAATGTGCACACAGCGGGTTGATTGTGATGCTGGGATTAAGTAAGGAAATTGAAAAGTTACAATGTCATATACTTTGACTAGTTTGGATGCTCTATTTAAATAACCATTACACTATATTCGTGCAGTTGGCCTGCTTATTATGTGGATGAAATGACATCCCTTGCTTCCTTTCACTAACACATGCAATTATTTTTCTGCTTCAAATTCATTATACCATCATTACTGCAAGGTATCATAGTACTTTCATTCCTGGATTTCTTCACGGGTGTATAAAATCCTTTTTGGCCCTTGGCTCAATTTCATATGGATTGGACTTGTTTGAATAATAATACGCATTGAATGTTTGGTTTCAGTACCATTTTTCAAAAGGCAAGGCATAACTAGACAATATTGTTTTAGTCCTTCTCATATGTGCTAACAGGCATTGTCTTGGCGTTAAGATTATGTGATGACTCATCACTTTCTTTATTTAAGAACTCAGGCACTTCTTAGCATTTGGAAATCCTTACACCGGCGTCGTCGTAAGTGTGGGCATTGCTGTAAGCGTAAGCGCGCAGTACGCGAGGCGCCGCTATGAATATGGGCGCCACCATAAAAATTCCTGAGCAATTAGATTAATTTGATAATTTTTCCACATTTGATCAAAATTGATAGTTTAGCTTCGTTTTGAACTTTACCAAAAGTCAATAGAGCGAGGCAAGAAAGCCTCTCAAGATTGCACATGAAAGATTAAACACTTGGCAGTCGCCCGCCATGCCCAGGCATACCATTTCAAGGAGGATTAGGCTCTTGATGTCCATTTACTAAAGCTCTCTCAATGTAGAGACATGGGACCCCCCATTTGTTAACATTTGAGTCAAGATTCTTGCAATCTACCGTCATCAACTTGGAGAATTTCATGGGAAGGAGAGAGTGGTATACTCCAAATAAACAACGATGTAAAAGTGTCTTGTTGCAAGCATTCATTATTAGTCTCAATTCTTTTACTGGATTCACTTATCTTTAAACTAACAATTTATACTTGAATTATATTAGACAGATGTCTAGCCAAAATCGGCGATAAAAGCCTCATATAAATTATAGACATGAAAAGCTAATGGACTCAATCCAAACAACATTCGCATACGCCTTAAGGAGAACAAAAGTCACGCCTCATCAGGCGCCTGACACACACCGGTCCATAATCAGAGCCTAATTAGGCAAAAATCTACAATTACAAAGGAAAAACAAGGCCTTGACGCCATCTCAAGCATAAAGCCGCCAAGCAGCAAGGGCCCTGACGCCCAACCAGTCCATAACCAATGCCCAATAAGGCGAAAATCACTCCCTTAGCGATTCTAGGACGCCCTGACGTCCAGTGGGTATGGCACCCACACCCCAAGCGGATAGATCCTCCCTTGGTTCTAGGATGCCCTGACGTCCAGTGAGTATGGCACTCACACCCCAAGCGAACAAATCCTCCCTTGGTTCTAGGACGCCCTGACGTCCAGTGGGTATGGCACCCACACCCCATGCGGACATCATCCCTTGGGAGGCTAGCCACAAAAAATATGCGCATGTATCAAACATCAACATTGGGTCTCAGCACCCTCGTGGAAGGCATGACGTCTTTACCTACGACTACGGGTCATCGCCCTCACAATCAGGTCTCAACAACTTCATGGAAAGCATGACGACCTAACACAAAGACCACCAAGGTCTTCAAGAGATTCAAAGGGAAACTAAGTCTGAAAATCCTTCAGCAAACACGCCACAATCATGGATGCCACAAACCATGAGACTAGGAACATGAAAATCCTCCAAAAGGAACGTAAAGTGAACAAGGACGCCAATGGCGCCATCAAGAAGTCATAATTGAACGACAATGTCGTTAAGCGGGACTCCCCTCGTGGGGACAAAATCTCACTTCTTTCGAAGGGACTAGTGATAATAGCCCCAATAATTAACTATGTCCAAATGACAAAGTTACCCCAAGCCCAATACATAATCGGGCCAGGAAGCCCTTAGGCAGGCGAGGACGCCCAAAGGGCACGACACCATTAAGGAGATCAAGGCGCGTGAGCGCCTAAATAAGCAAAGCGGCACAGGTAGTGCAAAGCACATCTCGAATCAATTCAAATTGGGATAATCACCCAAGCGCCAGGAATGGAAAATCAGAGCGCCTCAAAACAAACCAACGAAAAACGTTGTATCTGTCATCCACTCGTGGGGACACATCTCATGGGGACAGAGCTTCACTTCTTTTGATAGGACTAGTGATAATAGGCCCAATAATTAGGAGGCTCAATTGGCAAAAGATGCCCTTGGCCTAGCACGCCATAGGACCACAAGGTAGGTTGTAAGGGCAAGAACGCCCTTAACCCCACTAAGCCAAGGACGCCCATAACCATGGAGGGCATGGGCGCCCACGAAGCATAAGGTCGCAAGGAATAAGGAAACATTCCCTGAACCAATCAGGAACCAATCAAGGATCACCCAAGATCCATTGTTAATCAAGACAAATCGCTCAGAGATCATTCCCATGGATTCTGCCTTGGCCATCAAGGTGCCTTACGCAAATAAGGAAATAGTGATTCACTTATCCTTAATTAGCAAAACAATATCTTCCTACATGAAATAGGAAAGATTATGATTCACCTCCCATATCACTGAAGATATCTCTTCTACAATCAAAGAAGTTTCCTTAAATGGACTCTCCTCAATGAGCCTATAAATACAAGGTGATAACCCTAGAAAAGGTACGTTATTCATGTTATCACCTATTCTCATCTCTTATCACCCAAATATTAACTTAAGCTTCGGAGGTGAATCATAGGAGAGACCCCCTGTGGTTCATTATCTTGCAGGAAAATCTTGCGGTGAACCGGGAAACGACCCTCGACCAAATCCTAGTTCATCAGGAGCATTTTTTGTTGTTAAAGAACTGTTTGGGGTTTGGTTTGATGTGTTTTCAAGTGAGAAATATGAAAATGCTTTGTCATTTTCATCGATTCTCATTACCACTGCATCTTTGGTCAATATATGAGTTTTGATAATTGGTAGATATTGCCGATAAATTTTGAGTTTAGTTGGCTTTTTGTGATATGTTAATGTTAAGCATCATATTTGAAAATTTTGGCAAAAAAATTTTAAACATGACAGAAAATAGAGAGAGAATAGAGGAATAACCAAAGAACAGAAGGAATTCGTAAGACTTCCATTACAATCAATACAATCCTTCACAATGGTGATATATTGACAAATGTTAAGCACTACATTTATTTTGCATTGCATTTTCTAACTGTAATACGACGATACTGTCATGGTTTTTTATGGTGTTGTGAATTTGTGATATCGATGAAGAAGCAATGGAGAGAAGAATTTGCAAAGAAGGAGAAGATGATGATGATTATGATGACGAAGAGAGTAATAGAGTTGTTTTGGGCGGTGTGAAGGATGAAGTGGCTTTTGGAGGGTTTGAATTCACATAGAAGGAGAAGAATAAGATGATGATAATGATAATGAATAGAGTAATGGAGAGAAGAATTCCCAGAGGAGAAGAAGAAGATAATGACGATGAGAGTAATGGAGTTATTTTAGGCGGGTTGTGAAGGATGAAGTGGCATTTGGAGGTTTTGAATTTGTAGAGAAGGAGAAGAAGATGACAATGATAATGAAGAGAGTAATGGACAAAAGGATTTGCAAAGAAGAAGAAGAAAAAGATGACGGTGATGATGAAGTTTTTTTTTTTTTTGGGGGGGGGGGGGGGGGG
>QANZ01044992.1:0-18317 GCA_003254925.1 Chamaecrista fasciculata | reverse complement strand
GGGGGGGTGAAGGATGACTAATGACAATTAACAGTAATTTTCACATGGACCGAAGGAAGGAGAGAAGGACTAATTTGCAACGAGTCAAAAAAATCGAGGACCTCGTCGTACCGTCGTGAAAATTTAGGGATTAGATCCACATCGCCTATATAATTCAGGGACAAGCAAACTGTTAGTTTACTCAATTTTATATCATAAATAAGGAGACATGAATTTTATATCCAAATATAAGTGAGACATACAATGAGATTTAGCTAGTTGTTTGAATATATGAGAGATGATTTACAATTTTGTTAGACTAAATTAACAACTTAGTCTCTCTAAGATCACCAAGTTGGCAACTTATCTCCGAAAGATTAAAATACACAATTTAATCCTTGAAAGAACCAACAACATATTCATATTGGTCACTAAAAGAACCCGAACGGTATACTCTATAGTCCATGAAACCGACTAACAAATATACCATTTGGTTCTTTTAGGTATGTATTTTAATCTTTCAGAGATCAATTTTTTCAACTCTATATTTTTTAGAGACCAAATTGTTAGTTTACTCTTTTTTTATCAAAAGTTATATTGAGAATGGTTTGAAAATTTTGCACACAAGTTATATAAAGGGGGTTTACAACATTTTCATGAAAAAAATTATACATACTAAAATGATAACTCTATAAATTTGAGTTATTTAGGCTTTATTTAGGGCTTAATTGAGAGGCTTTTATATCGTTTTAATGAGATTAGAGCCTTGTTAGAGTTATTTATTGATTTTAATATTTTATTATTTTATTTATTTTCATAATTTCAATTGTATTATTTTTATTAGTTTGTCATCATTGATAGAAATCAACCCTTATCTCATACTTATTCACTTTGTAGGTTAATGTTTCCCATAATTTTGAAGTGGCAAAGAAGACTAGACGTGGGAATTTCAAGGATCATGGCAAATGTATGAACCAAAGAATTCTATCAGCCAAAGTTTCTAATGTTTTAAGACTGAAGATGGAAGATCTAATTAAATCCAAGGATATGATGACATAAAATGGTTTGAGAGAGCCAGAATAACGTATTTTTGTAAAACTGCACAGTGTTGATATCACATTGTGACGGGGCGCAAGTAGTGGTTGCACGAAACCAAATTCTTATAGTTTTAAAAATGTGTAAATGTATGTTCGACAGATATTTTAAATTAGGGAAAATCTATTGCGCCGCCACTGAGCTACTGGCCCAACTAGAGGCGCAAGGTCCAAATTTTCACCAATAAATAGAGCTCGTCATTCTTAGCAATTTGTCCTTCAGTGACTTTTTCATTTGGCGTCATCTCCATCATGTTTTCTTCGATTTTCATCTCAAACGCAAGCATGTAGCAAGGAGGTGAGAAGTTTAGCCTATCCCATAATTCTGGTCGTGCTAGAGTCGATGGTGAAGTCAAAATCCAAATTCAGAGAGTCAGAGTAGAGAAATTTCCCTAGAGTTTCTAGTTTTCTAACTGATTTATTTCCTCTTTATCTTTATTTTTTGACATAAATTAAACAAGAGTATCTACCATTGGAAACAATAACTAATCCCTTCTCAAAAGTGCGATTTGAACCCCACCCACTTGGTTAAAGGACCAAGTGAGAAATTATTGGGCCATATACTCATATAGTTTCTTTCTCTTTTAATTTTTTAACTGAGTGGCTAAATTCCTTGTTTTCTCTAAAATTGTGAACTACTTGATGATGATGTTATTATACTTTTGTTTTTATGTTTATTGGTTCTTTGTGTTATTAAATTCAATTATTCTGTTTTAAATTTTAATTGTTCTATTTTGATTAGTTACCAAAATATTAAGAAGTCTTATTAGTTCTTTACAAGAGACCTTTAAAATATGTCCCAGTTTAATTACTTTTAGACACTAATTTATTACGACTTGATAGTAGTACCTTGTGTACCTAGTAGTTTAAGGAACCTCGTTAACAAACTTAAACTCAATGCATTAAAATAATATCGATACCGGAAGATATTGGTCTCATATTGACAAACTAATGCAGCCTAAATTTATGACATGAATTGAATCCAAATTAGTGAAGATAAACTTCAAGAGATATCAAGTAGATAACAGAAAAAAAAAATATATAATTGATACGGGTAATGACGACTTTAATGTTGATAGCACTAACTTTAACTTTAACTCTACCTGCATTACATTAATTTTTTTTTTTGGCCTAAGCATTACATTAATTGATATGTAGCTGCCATTAGCTGGTATCAATCTCTACTTTATTTTATCATATAGATAATCCTAACTAATGTTAATATTATAAACATATATATATACATATTTTTCTCCCGAAGGACCCGAAATGTTGTTTTTAGTACGAATACAAACAAAGATATACTCAAAACTTTCGAAGTATCTATATAATTTTCTTATCATCAATATTCAATATATATATAATTAACAATTATATTGAAGTACAATACATATATAATTTCCCGCTTGCCAGCATAATACATATGAAGTTGTGTTGACTTAAACTAAAAGACTAAAATTTTCTTTTGGTCCCTCACACATGACTTTTTTCTCATTTTGGTCCTTCTTAATTTTGTTCTCAGTTTGGTCCTCACATAGGTTTCAATTATTAAACTTAGTCTCTTTATATATCCAATTTTTAACGAAGTTAGTAATGTAGCTCTGTTAAATAATGATGTAGTAAATTAAATACCACATACAAAATTTGTTTTTTATTGTCACATAAATGTTTTTTCTCTTATATTGTTCTACATCATCTATGTTTAAATTTGTTATATGTGGAATTTAACTTGACACATCCTTATTTAATAGTGTCACATCAGTTAAATTTTAGATGGAATGACTAGAAATATTTGTGAAGGACCAAACTGAAAAATAAAATTTTAAAAAGACAAAATTAAAAAATCTTTTATTTTATTTTATATTTGTCATACATTTTTTCATAATATTTCAAACTGGTCCAAAAAATATTGAATATAGTCATATCTCATTCATTTCAAGCTCAAATGTGACGAAACCAAAGTTACAAATTTCTTTTAATGAGTACTTTGAGACTATCAACAAAAGTCGACAAATTGAGTTTCGAAAGTGGATAACTTGTTTCACGGTTAAACAAGTGGAATTTTTCATATCTCTCTCGTTTCAACTCCGAATGCGACGAGTTTGAAATTATATACTAACTCTTGAAGAGTTCTTTCTCTGTCTAATTAAGATTATTAACAAATAAGGTCAAATCACATATCAAAAGTAAATTTGAGATCAATTTAAAATATCATCAAAAGATCTAAGTTCAATAGAAAACAAATAAAAGATCAGAAACCAATTTGAAATCTACCCCATACACAATAAATTAATTTGAAACTTTGTCCTTTATTTTTTTACATAAAAAATTATATTATATATTTTTTGAGATGAAGGTGAAAGACATACCCACTTAGCACGTGGATAGTGGGCCTCATTAGAACCTGGTGGGCCCAAAACCAAAATGGTTTCATTTTAGTAGTCACTAGCTGTCCACTTAAGCAATGGCAGAATTGTAATTATATCAAACCGCTTGGGTAAAATCACAGTTCAACTTCAACGAATAAAGACAAATAACTCTCTGGGGTTACACTACACATAATTATTACATTCCGTTCCATTTTCTTGCTTATATAACTGAATACCGCATCGAGAATCGAGAAAGTCACACGCAGAACAAGCACGAGAAAAAGCAAGAGCAACCACGATGATTTGTTATCTCTTCTTCTTCTTCAATGGCCTCATCGTTTGATGTTTCTCTCTGAATTTTCGTGTTACTTGAACGATTTGATTTCTCCTCCTACTCTGTTTTTCTCATCAACGAAACAAGAAATTTAAAGCGATATATATATATATATATATAGTTGATTGGCTTTGGTGATATGAGGTTCTTTTTAGAATTCGTTTCTTGTTGCGGTACAACCACACAACGCACGGCGGTTCAGACGACGGCGGACTCGTCGGAGCCTCCTCTGGCGGCGGCGGAGGAGGAGGAGGAGAGGTCGCTGGTACCTACGTTCTCACGCACGCGCCGCCAAAAGAAACGCGGGAAACTCGGTGCGACGGCGGCAGCCGCCACGCCGGAATGGAGGCCGTCGCTGGGAGCTATTTCGGAGGATAACATCGTGCCGCCGAGAGGGAGAAGTGACGGCGTGCGTAATGGCAAGGTCGGGCCGGAGAGGGAGGTCAGTAAGAGAAGTGCCGGCGGCGGCGCCGCCGCGAAGGTTCACCATCGTAATTACGGTGACAACCACAAGTAATTCTCTTATTTACTCATTATTTTTTTAATAAACTTGAAAATTTAGTCGTAAGGATTTAAATAAACAGTTTAATTTTTAAAAAATTAAAATGATCTTTTGAGAAAAAAAAGAAAGAAAAGGAAAGAGACAAAGAGTCTTGACTAAGGAGTCGACTCATAACTCACAAGATCATGAGTCCTGGTACCAATATAATGATTTTGTTGATGAGTTTTTGTGACCCAACTTATCTAAATGTTTTCCTATAAAAAATAAGAAAAAGAAATAAAATTAAAATATATTTTTTGGTCAAAAAATTAGGTTAAATTATACTTTTTTGTTTCAAATATTTTACTGTGTCTCAATTTGGTTAGTATTTTTTTTGTTACAATTTTTATTTTATATCTTATGGTCAAGTTGTAGAATTTGTCTCATATCATTTGATGAGGTTGTATAATTGGTCTCATGTCTTTGTAAAGGGTTTTACTTTGTGGAGGACTAATAGTGAAATTTTTTACAAATATTTTTTTGAGCAAATCTGTAATAAAAAATATATGATACTAATTTTGCATATGTAATAAAAAGAGATACAAATCAAATTGAAACCTAACAAAAGATATACTATTAAAAGGATAAAAACTTATATCAATTTCCTTATATCCTTGCTATCAAGTTCCACTAATTACAAGTCTTGATTACATTCTCTCACTTCAATAATTGATCATGTAAAAAGTGGTGTTTAATATTTTTTCTCTGTCATAATTGGTCATATATAAAATTTTTGACACGTGTCAAATATTGATTGGAGAACTTGATAACAAAGATACAGAAAACTTGATATAAGTTTTGTCCATATTAAAACTACACTTTAGCTTTAAAAATTAAAATGATATAATATTTAATCCATGAAAATAAATAGTAAATATAATATTTTTAATATTTCAGTTATTGAACATTTTGTCTAATTGTTAACTTACTGACCTTTTAAGAACTGAAGTGTTCATTTATCTTATTATTATTATTTTAATAACGATTGCATTTGTTGACGATACGTTTCATTCTTTCAATTCATTTGCAATATTAAACTTCAATAGGAAGAAAAACAAAATAAAAGATGTGATGATGTTAATAAACGTAATGATTTCAAAATGGTAGGTGAATTGAATTCGTTTGGCTTCTTCAAGTGTTACGTGTTAGTATTAATTTATGTCACATTGACTTCTGTTCAAGAAATTCGTGGAGAATTGAATTAGACTTCATTGAATAGTTTTCTATCATATAACCAAAGATTGGATATGAATTCATATAAGATTTTAAGATGTGTTTTATAAAGATTCAAACAATTTTACTGAACTTAATATAAATTATATAAGTATATAATTTCGAGAGTAGCAAAATAAAAATGTTCATAGTTAAGTATATTTTTAGATAGTAAAAAAAATTTTGTTCACTATCTATTATTTTATATTCGATTACTGTGAGTTTTCAATTTTGGTTTTATATTTTTGTGTAGATACAAAATTAGTCTCATATCTTTGAATAAAGTAGGACCAACCGAAAAAATTTTACAAATATATAATATTGATTCTGCAACCTAATCAAATGATATGAGATCAAATCTGCAAAGAAAAAATATGAGACTAATTTTACATCTTACTTAAATATATAAAATCGAAAATACAACAAAAAAATACGAGACCAGATTGAGAATTGTGCTCAAGATATAAGATCACTAAATTTATACTTATATATAATATAAATCCATGTTTTATTAATTTATGTGATACTATGATATTAATTTGGCCTAAAAACCAAACAGTGAAGCTGAGACTAATTCAAATTGGATATTTATGTATGCAGACGAATTGTGGTGCCAGCAATCATGCCAGCATTCTCTCCAACGCCGTTTATGTTCTGAACACAAATTCAGATATAATATATATATATATATAACATATGTATATGAAAACAAATGTGTATATAAAAGTGTTTTGTATTGGTATAGGGCATATGAGTTAAATGTTGCTTATATATATATATTTGTATGTATATAGCCATTTGAGAGTGGCTGTTGTGAGTGATAGAGGACTTTTCTATCATTTCAATTATTGTTGCTCTTTTTATTTGTAAATGAAGTAGTTGAAATGAAAAATCAATCCTCTTACACTATACTTATCTCCACTTTATTTTTCCTCCAATCAAACAATTTTAGCATGCCCATAACATTGATTAACCCTTTTTTTTTTTTCTAAGTGGATGGATAAAAAGAAATAATGATATATACAAACATTTATGAGAAGCAAAGCAAAATTGATGTAAAGGATAAGCATTATTAAAGTTGGGAATTGAAAGGGAAATGCAAGTAAGTGCAGTAGGGGACTACCACTGGTCCCTATTAAATATTTAATTAATGAGGGTTATCCAAAGTCCAAACATTCAAGTAATCAAAGAAGAAAAGAGACCCCAAAGATTGTTAGGATTTTGCAATAATCAATATCTTAAAAAAATATTAGGAATTCAGCTAAAGAGAAAGGATTGTCATTTTCTTGTTACTTTTTTTTTTTTGGGTAAATTTGTTTCTTTTTCATTAGATTAAGTTATTCTCACTGATTACATAATATTTAACATTTCGTACCAAGTTTATTAATATCTTAAAATATAATTAAAAAAATAATTTAATATATGGGGCGCAAGCATATAGTGGGTACCTCTTTGAAAAAGGATAATATAAATTTAGTTGTACCAACTGGTGGTTGGTTGTTAGGAAAACCTTATCCCACAAATAGTTTTACAAAAAAAATGAAATTAGGGATAATGAAAATATTCATACTCAACGATTGTCATTTTAACAATAAAGTAAATAAAGGTATTGTAGAGAGAGATGAGAGAGAGTTAGAGCGAGAGAGCGTGAGCGAAACCCTTCCACCGTCAGAATCTCTAGCTGTGCCACTTTTTTCTTCCTCTTCACCGGACTTTCAGACGACATCCATCCTTGCTCCAACCTTTTCTCTAAATTCCATCCAACCTAACCCTTCAAGGCCCCCACCCACCCTCTCCTGTTCAATCAAATTTGGTCATTTTGGTCATACCCCATCCAATCCTTCAACCGTCAACATTCCCCTGGCTCATGATGTTCTAAAGGAAGCTCAACAGACTTGGTCCCAATCACTCATTCTCAACACCGGAGGTTTTATAACGGACTTTGACTATCTATCAAAGAAACTTTCTTGGACATGGCGCACCAAGGGGCATATCTACACCAGGCCACTTAGAAGGCACTTCTTCCTCGTAAGCTTTGATTGCCCACAAGATAAATCGATCGCTCTTCTTCATGGTCCTTGCATTGTCCAAGGATACCTCTTTTCCTTAAAACCATGGAAACCCTGTTTCAACCCTTCAATAGATAACCTTCATTTTTTCTCGTCGGTCTGGGTTAAGCTCCCTGACCTTCCTATTGAATTCTATGATAGTCGGATACTTGTCAATGTGGGTGATTACCTGGGTTCTTTCTTAGGAATTGATGATGCAACATACAAACTCTCCAAGACGGGCTTTGCACGCATTTGCGTTTTGATGGACATCTCCAAACCCTTGCCATCTTTCGCTAATCTCAGCGGCTATGACCAAAAAGTCTCATTCGAAGGCAATCTGGGCTACTGTGCGACATGTCACAACATCAACCACCACACCTTTTTCTGCCCTGGATCATCAACTGCCCAATCCCTTCGAACGGCCCGCAAACCGACAACCTCCACCTCCGATAGACGAAAGGCAACGGCCAACGCAGCGCAAGCACTGATCTCGAGACCCTAGAGTTCAAATTCAAATTCAAATACTCACTAGGTCAACCAAAAAACCCCTTTGACCTCGAGACAAACCGGTGGCCTTGTTCAGCTAAATTGTACAGTAGACACCAAGAATATAACCTCCTCTGAACCTATATCATCTCACCCTATATAAGACAAAGGCAAAGGCTTAGCACTTTCTAAATCTATCGTACCTTTCTGCCCCTCACAACAAACCTTTTCAGCTTCAGAGACCCAACCAGGCACATCAAACAATCTAATCCCTTTCCCAACCCCACAACAGACAAAAGACCTTGGGCTTCCCACTCCCAACCCCTCTGACCACTTTTTAGCTATCTCTCCTTTGGGCCTTGTATCGAGCCCAACGTCGTCTGAGCCTCTTAGCTTCACATCTTTTGACCACAACATGCCTATACATGAAAATAGCACACCCCCCTCCTTCGTCACATATACACACCCCCAAACAACCCTCTTTCTGATGATCCACTGTACCTTGGTAACCATGACCTCTCTCTCCCACCAACAAACGTTTCTCCTCCCCTTTCCTTTTCTAGCTTCCCTGCTAATCCTAAAAACTCTTCACCCTCAACCCAGTCTTTCCTGTTTATGCCTAACCCATCTCGAAAAACCAAATCTACCATGGACAAACCCGTCCTTCTTCTTGATTTAAATCACTTCGCTGCAAGCCTCCATTCTCTCCACCCTCTCATACGCATTGATCTACTATCACCTCTTTTCCAAAAATCCTTTAGCAACCATGCCTCGCCTACCCCTCCTCCTCATTCAGAATCACAGAAGACATTTGCATGAAAGGCACGACTGCTTGCAATATCAGATCGACCTGCGTCAGAGGTATGCGTACAATCCGAAACGCCTGTGATCAATCCGATCTCAGGGATGGGCATGTTTGAGGGGAGCTTTCGTCAGCCGAACCTCATCACCAGGCTCAACTGGAATCCGTTTTTCTCCATCTCCCAGTTCCTCAACTCGACCCAAGCGAGGCTCACTTACCCCTTGCCAATCTGGGAAAATCTGATGATAGAAATGACCTCACAAAAACCCTGGCTCCAAGGTTGGGCAAAGATGATGGCGGAGGCTGAAGATCGTGTTCTGATCGGAAGAGAGATCCGGTTTTACATCCATGCGCTCGGATGAACTATTTGGTCCTCATTCTCCCGCCGGCCATGATAACGCACCTCAACCCCGCATCATACTCCCCGTCATCCTCCCCACCCAATCCACACCAAATGATGACGACAGACTACCTCAACTCAGTCCCCCAGAAATACACAATTAAGGGGCACATTCTAAACGGATACTACGCAGCAGGAAGCTGGGACCTACGAACGGTGGACGTCTCCGTCAAGTGCTTGCTACAGCTAGAAAGCAGGTACCTGGATTATCTTCTTGACTTCTACCCTCGTCGTTCTTGGGGTAACAAGGGACCTGACCCCTTCTTTGAATCATCGAATTCTAATTCCGACGCAGACCACTCGGGTCAAGGCAACTACAAGGACCACATCATTATGGAACCGCTCAAAATACTCGCCTGGAATGCACGTGGTGCTGTCAATGGGAATTTCAAACGATCATTTAAGGAACTGGTCAACCGCCACAAGCCTAATGTGGTCTTCATCACTGAAACCAGGATTGGCAGTGCCCGTGCCCTGCATGCTGTTATCACCCTTGGTTTTGATTGATACAAAAAGTTTGACCCAATGGGATATGCTGGTGGGATGTGGCTTCTCTGGAACAGTGATCTCATTAAGCTCACGGTCCATGCTCACACCTTCCAGGAGGTCCATGCAACCTTAGTGGTACCAAACAACCCCCCATGTCTTCTTTCTCTCATTTGTGCTAGTCCTTATAAAGAAAGAAGGGTTTTTTATGGGACAATCTGTCAAATATTGCTGAACTTATTAATATGCCTTGGCTAGTGGGGGGGGGGGGGGATTTCAATGATTTCCTTAAAGCTGACGAAAAATGGGGAGGCAACCGTCCCTCTTCTTCTAGAATGTCCACCTTTCAACACAATATAAATCGTTGCCAACTCACGGATATTGGGTTCTCAAGACCCAAATTCACTTGGTGGAATAAGAGACCCAATGGACGCATGATTTTTGAGCGTCTTGATCGTTTCCTGGCCAACTCTAAGTGGCTTACTCTGTTCCCAAATGGTATCAATCACCACCTTCCTAGACTCTCCTCTGACCACAACCCCATTCTCTTCGTCTCCAAGCCCTCTTCCATGCCTTTTGTCAACCGCTCTTTTCGTTGTGAGAAAATATGGTTATCTGAACCCAGTTTTGGCCCCATAGTTTTATCTTCCTGGGAAAATGCGGAAAACTCCTCTTCTACACTCTCTTCTCTCAAGCTCAAAGCTAAGGAATGGAACAAGAAGTGCTTTGAGAATATTTTTCACAAGAAAAACGTCCTCCTCCAACGCATTGAGCACATTCATGCTCAAAACGCCTTCAACCCTTCATCTCACCTTCTCAACCTCGAATCCCAACTCAATGCCGACCTTTTTAAGGTGCTTGAGCAAATTGAGGACTTTTGGGCTTCTAAATCCAGAATAAACTGGCTCAACTCAGGGGATGCTAACACACCTTTCTTCCATGCTTGAGCAAATTGACCTCATATACAGCTGCATTTCTACTATCCAGCACTTCATTCTCATTAATGGAGGCACTACTCAAGCTTTCTCTCCTCTTTGTGGTATTAGACTAGGGGATCCCATATCCCCAATCATCTTCATCCTTTGTATGGAGATTTTCACCAAAATCATAAATTCTAAAGTCTCTAATGGCGGGTGGGTGCCTGCAAAAATAAAAAACTGCAAAATCTCTCATCTCTTGTTTGTAGACGACATCTTGCTATTTGCTAGAGTAGACAATAATAGCATCACAGCTGTCAAAGACTCCCTTAACCTCTTCCTCTCGTGCTTTGGCCTTTGTATCAACAATCAAAAATCCCATGTGTGGTTCTCACCCTCTAATCCTACAAATCTTAGATCCTTCGTTTGTTCCTCTCTCAACATTCTTGAAAAGAACCAACCCGGTTCCTACCTGGGTTTCACCTTGGGAATTTCCAATAAAAGAAGTGATTTTAACCCAATCATTGCCAAGATAAAAAACCAAATTGCAAACTGGAAAAGCAAATTCCTGTCTCAAATGGGCAAATCTGTTCTCATCAAATCAATTTGTTTTGGCACTCTCTCCTTCTATATGCAGGGAATGCTATTCCCTATCAGCATTTGCTAAAACATGAACAAACTCTTTAGAGATTTCTTTTGGAGCTCGGGCAGCAATGACAAAAAGCTGCACTACATCAATTGGTCTACCATTTGCAACTCCAAGAAAAATGGAGGTCTTGGAATCTTTGATACCCATCACAGAAACCTGACCATCTCCACCAAACTTGCTTGGAGAATGAAGGTTGAGCATAATGCCATTTGGGCACAAATCTACAGATATCAAGCCTCTCTCTCTTCGGCCAATACATCTCTTGTTGGTAAGAGCATAAAATCTGGTTCCAATGTTCTTAGGCAATTGGAATTCAAGGTCATCCACTCTGGATCTAACACTTCAGTTTGGCATGATACTTGGCTTTCTAATGGCATCCCCTTTGAGATCTCTCATTCATGGTCCTCTTCTTCCTAGTGACCACCTCCTAAACGTTGCAAATCTCTACCTCCCGTGTGGAAGGATAAATAGTAGAGCTCTCTCTATTGACCTTCCTAATCACATCACTTCTTCCATTCTGAGTGTCCCAAGGAACCTGCTTTCCTCTCAAGAAGACACTCTTTCCTGGAGCTGCTGCAAAAATGGGTCTTTTGATTTCACTCAAGTATATTCTCATATCCACAACCCCACCAAACAAGAGGATCATGCCTCTTGGGTCTGGAAACTCTCCTGTCACAACCGTATTAAGACGGCCTCCCACTGAACAGCAACCTGGCCAAAAGAGGAATGTCTATCAATGACATTTTCCCTCTTTGTGGTCATAGTGGTGAAACCAATGACCATCTCTTCAAAGACTGCAGCTCGGCAATGGGCTTGTGGCGTATCTTTGGCGTTTCTATTCCAAATAATCCAAATCTTTCTTTCAAATATTGGCTAAAGAAAAATGCCACCTCTAAAACATCTTCTCATCTAAATATTGCAGCTGGTATTTTCTTCATCTATCGCCTTTGGCAGCTGTGGAAAGCCAGAAACAGAAAGGTTTTTGAATGCTTTCCTTTCTCTCCCCATCTCATTCTTCACTCTGTCCAAATGAAGGCTACAGAATACCACCACCTTGCAAACAACTACACACAAAGCCGTCCCACTTCCTTCTTTTCTGTAAGATGGAATCCCCCTACAAACAACCACTTTAAAATAAACACTGATGGCTCACACTGCAACAAAACAAATCTCATTGTCGCTGGTGGCATCATTAGGAATGGGTCAGGCCACTGGGTGTGTGGCTTCTCTAAATTTCTAGGCTCTGGTGACTCTCTTCTTGCGAAAATCTGGGGCATTCAAAGAAACATACATAATATCTGTTTTGAAACTGACTCTGAAATGGCAAGGAACCTCATCAAGGATATAAACTTTCCTACTAATCACATATACTCTCCCCTTATTCTTGCTTGCAGGTCAGAGCTTAATGCCTTGCATTCTAACATATATCACATTTACAGGGAAGCAAATTTGTGTGCTGATCTTTCTGCCAAGAGAGCTCTATCTTCTAAAAGTGGAAAGCTGATCTTCCATGACATCCCTCACTTTTTGGTTTCGGCTTTTGAGGATGACTTGGCTGGCAAATGTTATGCTAGGAAAGTAGGAGTAGGTTAATCTTTTTTGTAATGGCTGATGCCTCTTGTTCTGGTTCTTATTCCTGTTCTGGTTGTTTGTTGTTCTTCGTTCTTCTTGTTGTTGTTCCTTGTTCTTTTGTTATAGCTTTTGTACTCTGTTCAAACTGGTTGTACTCTGTTTTATCTTAATGAATTTGCTTCTACGAAAAAAAAAATATTCATACTCAATAAGTACCCATACTTTTTATTTGTTGGGTCATGTCATAATCCAAATAACAATTAAATGAGTCTAAAAATAGTGGAGAATGGTTCAGCTAAATTATGGGAGGATGAAGTATGCATCTAAACCATTGATTCAATCCAAAGGTCATCCAATGGTTAATAAAGCATAATTTCAGCCATAGTTTAGTCATTGTAATTTAGCTGATCCATTTCTTAAATGGAGATACTTGACCTGCATCTTACATTATAGTAATTTTTTTAATATAAATATATGAATATATCTCATTCTCATATATATATATATATATACTAAGAGGGCGGGCACACAAATATATTTATAAAATTTAAAATAATTTAATATCAAAAATTATATAAATTGATATGAATGAAAAAAAATTAGAAGAAAAAAAATTAATCCAATAATAAAAATAAAAGTTCATGCTTTAAAAAAAAGCCGTAACCTATATGTGTATGAGTGAAAACTGATCTTTACTTAAGCCCTAACCTATATCAACTACCAGAAAACCTCACAGGCATATATAATAATATAAATATATAATAATATGAAATTATATTATGTATAACTATAAAATTAATTTTTTATATAAAAATATAAATCTCATATGTATATAATATAATATTATATAAATAGAGTTGTATCTTAATAAAAATAAAACATTTATCTTAAATTTCTTATGTGTCCAATTTCTAGTCCAAATGCGAAGACTGAACTATTCGTAAAATATGAAAATAAGGATTGAATTTGATACTATTTTTTTTTTGATATAGAATTTGATATAGATATTTGATACTATATAGATACATGTATGAAGATGGAAATAATATTTTGGCAAAAGTACCCATTTTGTCCCCAAATTTTACA
This sequence comes from Chamaecrista fasciculata, assembly GCA_003254925.1. Lineage (NCBI taxonomy): Eukaryota > Viridiplantae > Streptophyta > Magnoliopsida > Fabales > Fabaceae > Chamaecrista > Chamaecrista fasciculata. Next base: position 4,339 of record QANZ01044992.1, on the reverse strand, counting down.
TCTGCTGTCAATTTCGTCCCCAAACTTTACACATGCTGTCAATTCCGTCTCTAATCTTTCACATTTTGGTCAATTTTATCATTTGCTCTTACTTTAGCCAAATATTAACGACAGGATCTATGTGGCTAACGATATATAATGTAAAATTGATAGAAAAAGAAACTCAAATCCTAACTTAGATTCAAAAACAGGATGCAGTCTGTCGTTAATTTATTAAAAGAAGTTAGTCAAAGGATAAAATTGACGAAAATGTGAAAGATCGGGGACGAAATTGACAATTGATGTAAAGTTTGGGACGAAATTGACAGCAAAAAAATATTGGGGATGAAATTGACAGTTGGTGTAAAGTTTGGGGACGAAGTTAACAGCAAAAAAAGTTTGGTGACGAAATTGACAGTTGGAGTAAAGTTTGGGGACAAAATTAGTACTTTTGCCTAATATTTTTTTTAGGGGTTCGAGATATGGACAGGGACTTAAATTATGAATTTATGATACATTATCATTCCTACAAATTATAAACTTCATTGTAATGAGAATTTAATTAATCTTTTCAAATTCCAACAGTATAATTTCAAAATCTTCTTGATATTGTCAGATTAAATTATTATAAAATATAAAAAACACTCCCTTTATAAATCTTGGTAAAATTCTTTTTATCAAGCAATCCAATTACCTTCAAGAATCTTTACCCTCCCCAAAACATAATGGACTAAAATGAATATTATTTTAAAATGTTCAAATTGGTCCAAAAGTGTAACAAAATGAACATTATATTTTAAAATGTTCAAATTGGTCTTAAATATTAGCAAAATATTTCATTTTGGTCCTAAATATTTGTAAAATGTTTCATTTTGGTCCCAAATTATTGAATTTAGTCATATTTCTCTCGTCTCTCATTTCTAGTTCAAAGGACTTGTTAAAAGGAACTTGTAGCTCTAAATTCGTCACATTCGAATTTGAAAGAAAGAGATATGATCAACTTTTCTTGTTTGACTGTGAAACGAGTAGTCTGCTTTAAGGACTAATTTGACCTCGTTTGCTAACGATTCCAACTGGATAGAGAAAGTATTCTTTTAGAACAATATGTAGCTCGAAACTCATCACGTTTGAACTTGAAACGAGTCATATTCAATAGTTTGGACAAAAATGAAACATTTTGCCAACATTTAGGACCAATTTGAACAGTTTGAAACAAAATGGACCAAAATGAACATTAGGGCATACATTTAGGACCAAAATGAACCTTTAACCAAAAAAATATACAAGGCCAAATTGAAAACTGAACAAAAGATATGAGATTGAATTTTCACTTTCACCTTTTTTTTTAAAAAAAAATTAATACTATTTTTTCTTTTGGTTGACATATAATTTATACTATTTGTTTAAACATGCTTTGAGACAAAAATTCAAATACGAAGATATATTGTTAGCCAATTAAGAGGTAGCCACGTCTATCTACATAAGAAAGGACTAAGGAGTCTTTTTTTGGGGTCAGATAAGAAAGGAGTCATGTCTAAATTCGTGAAAGCTTGAGAGGCCACTTGAATAGCTAGTTGTTGTGAACGTGACTCTTTGTAGACCAATACGGGTCCGTTTGGTACAATGTAAAAGGGTTTTACAATGTAAAAGGGCACGGATTCCAAGATTTTCATGTGTTTGGTATGGTAATTTGANGTGGTTGTGGGAAGGGCATTTTTGTCATTTTTTTCTATATCTATTTTACTTTCCCTCCCATACCTTTTTATACCAAACACTTTCAATCTTTATCTACTTTACATTCCCTCAACTACTTTTCCTTTCCCTCACAATTTTTCCCTTGTAAAACCCTTTCCTTTACATACCCTTTCCTATACCAAACGGAGCCGTAAAAGTCAGAAACGCATAATATTGGACACAACCTATTTTTTTCCTTATTCTCTCTCTTCCTTTTTGATATTGTTTTTCTTTATACATTTTGGTCATGGGTTAGGCTATTGGGTTTGGGTGAGAGTTGAGTTCAAGAAAGTTTTTTGGATTTGGGTTTTTAATGGAGATTATGGGCCTGTTTGATTTGGTTTTTTGAAAACAGTTTTTTGTTTTTAAAAATAAAAAAAATTCTGTTTGTTTCAACTATTTTCTAAAATCAATTTTGAAAAAAAAAAACATTATTGTTTTAAAAAACTAAAAAACCAGAATAGCTTTGACTTATTTTTTTATCTTGGTTTTTTTAAAAAATGACGAAGAAGTTGTTTCATTAATGGCATTTTAGTAATTATAATCAAATGTGGCAACTCTTAATGGCATACTGGCAGAGGCCATGAGCCCAGGACTTCATCAACTACTTTTAAAATTACTCCATCAAACACCTATTTAAAAATTTTTGTTTTGAAAAAATTATTCTCAAAAACAAATTTGGAACTTATTTTTAAGAATTGTTTCTCGAAAAGAGATTCAAACAGCCCTATGATTTCCTTGTTTTATTTTTAGAAATTGATGCATGGATTGGGCTCTTAGATTTTGGTAGATGAGTAGATATAGGACCAATTTTACGATCTAACCAAAAGTATGAAATCAAAAGTGATACATGACTAAATTTACAACCTAAGCAAAAGATATAGAACTAAAAGTACAGCAAAAGAGTTATGATACCAAAAATACAAGGGCAGAGAGAAAGGGGGCTAGCAGGGGCCATCGCCCCCTCCAAAATTGATATATTCTCTATGTATCTATAGTAGATTAGAATTATGGCTCTTGTTCCAATGGTTGGAGGCAATTCAAACTCATGAAAGGGGGTGGGGTTCAACACTCTAGAACTACATTTTTTTTTTTTCATTTTAGAACAATTACTACTGGATACTTGCATAGGCCCAAAAAGAAAGTGTTACATCTAATGTATTTTATTTTATTTTCGAAATTAATCACATTATTTCATATGTATCTTCATTTCGTAATTTATTCATTGTTTTTAATTATTATATATTTATACTATTATATACATTATTTCTCTTAAAAGAATTTGCTGCACCCACACTTTGTAATACCTTCATTTTTTATTCAAGCAATAGTATATTTATATATAAATTATATTTTCTTAAAAAATATAAATTAAAAAAATTACAGAAAGTTTTTATAATGAAAAAAATTATAGAAATTTAAATATGTATTAAAAAATTTAATTTTATCAAAAATTAATGTAATTATTTTTATTTATATTTTAAAATAATTTTATTATTCATGGATACATTAAAATATAAGTAAATTTAATAATATTTTATTTGAAATAGTAAATACTAATTTTTCTATAAATAATAATCAATTATTATTTAACTATATGTGAATTAAGTAAATGTATAATATATAAATATTTTAATGTATTTATTTTATATAAAATATCAATTAAATATTTTATTAAATGTATAATATATAAATATTTTATAAAAATTTGGCCCCCTACTCCCAATTCCTAGATCCGCCCCTGTGTGGATACAAACAAGCTTCTAATATTAGAGGATGTAAGATAGCTAAGGAAGCTTGAGAATTTGAACTTGATATATAAATCTAAAAAGAGAATTTCTGTGCATTAACATAGTTCACATTTCAAAGAAAAGGTCATGTAAATGGTAAAATATATTAATTTCTCACCCCTAGGACTTTTAATTATACCCGTATGTGACTTTTTTTTTTAGACCGTATATGACTCTTTAGGTGATCCTTGAAATTAATCATCATTAGCTTGGACACAACCTCATCATGGACAAGCCACAATGCCCTGCTACTTGTTTTATTTCTATATTCTCAAAGAATCATTTCTGAGTTAAACCATTCAAATTTTCCCGTACACCGTTCAAACGGAGGTCAATCAAAACTACTAGTACAATTAAACTAATTAATCAAAATCTAAAGCTATACAACTTTTCACCAGAACCCTGAATATTAATAATCCAAAATTATAAGAAAGAAAAAGAGGAGAAGAACAAAAGAAGAAGAAAGAGAAAAAGAGAGGCTTTCTTCCTTCCGAAGAAAGAAAGAAGAGAGAGAGAAACAGGAGAGAAAAAAGAAAAAAGAAGTCTCTTCATCAGAAGAAAGAGAGAAAGAAGAAGAAGAAGAAAAAAAGAAGATGCAAGGTTCAGAGCTTCTCTTTTTACTTTTTTCTTTTATTTTCTGCTGTCTGTGGACAATCTTTTATGAGTTTTAGTCAATGTTATGAAACCCGGACCGGACCGGACGGGTGAACCGGTCCGTCCGATTGGGACCCGAGAGTGAAGACGACTTGGTTTGGACCATTGGACCGTTCTAAAGATTGGACTACTTTGAACCTGTTGGGAAATCACAGAGGGAGCGCAGCGGAAGGGGAAAATAA
>QANZ01044976.1:8700-27812 GCA_003254925.1 Chamaecrista fasciculata | reverse complement strand
ACCGAAAAAAAAAGTAATACGGTGATATTGATGGAGCATCGTGCTAAGTGTTACCAAATTAATATTCAAATTATGCCCAAATATTATATCAATATATAGTATAGCGTACAACCCAAAATCAAATATTTAGCGAAATTTCTTGAAAGCTCACGAACGGAGAGAATAACTAACTAATATCCCCAACAGAGACAATCACGAATGATAGTCCTCCTTATCCAAAATGAATACGGAGTTGAGGTGTCACTTTAATTATGCTTAAACCAACCACATCCAAATATGTCTCTGACCGGACACCCGTCGTAAGGTGTCCAGTTGCGTGCAATATGCAAATCAAGTTTAATTTATACTCGAGTCTCGCAAGTATAAACTATATTTATTAAAATATAGTATAGATGCGTACCCAAGGTCGAACTCTCGCGGAACTCAATGTGATGAGGCTAAGAGAATTGTGACGAAGGTTATAACTTCTATTCTTGAGGGTTGTCACAATTTAATAAGATTTTAAGAGTCAAAACAATACTTGAGAGAAAACCCTAGAGATGGACTATCATAGTTCGTTCATCATAAAGGTTAGATAATGAATATGCATTTACTTTTCTATGTTAGAACATGTATTTAAACTATAAACACAATCAATCAAACAATAGAGAGGATACAAGATCAGGATAGGTAACTCATCCATGACTGGATTCATGAGCTATTTGTCAAAGCTCTTCGGGACAATCTATATTATTGTCACATCAGAACAATAAACAAATTCGTATATCAATAGCAATCCTAATTATGCAAACAAGACATTGTAAACCACTCTTTAGCAAACCCTAAAGAGCTACTTCATTAATCGTGAGAGAGACAAATTCCGGGAATGTCAAGGTCTCATTACTTTAACGCAATATGATCTACGACTTATATATAACAAACTTTAACAATTATACTTGAAAGGGTTAGTCATACCTCATAAATGCAACATCAACATCTGGACTTTATAAGAAAACATGATGAACTCAGGTCACATCCTTGAGGCATTCCTCAATTATCTACCTAATTAGTTACTCATGCTCTATGATGAGAACTATTCTACACTAAGAGAGAATTGTAGTCTTCTTCGTAAATTGGTGCTCTGAGCGTAGAATGACGACCTCTATTTATAGTGTTGAGTAGTGTGCTTGATCCGCAAGTCAAGGGGAGAATTTCGCCCCAGCCCACGGCCCACGTGGCGGCGCAAGGATTTCTTGTGCTCAACGTGATCTTCTGGAACATTCTGATATTTCCCTCTTGATTTGGCCATGTTTGGATATCTGAAACACTAAATAAACCATTAAGTAACACCTATTTATAAGGTATAATAAATAAACGCTAATTAACTTATTTTATCCACTTTATTTCACCATACCTTAGTGTTGCCCTTAGTATATTAATTAGTCTAATTCTAATATATTATTATTATAATTATACCAAAAGAAGGCCCAATAACTTGTTCACTTTTGGGTTGATCAGTTTCTCATACACACGGAGATACTAAATCATACCCGACTTTACACTTCACCCCAAACTAGGTATATGAAAACCATCAAACAAAGCAATGGTGACAATTTAGAGTTAGAATAGATCACTTGGCTAAATAGCTATGAAATTATACGAGGACTCTTTATTAATCATAAATTTAAGATCCAAACCAGTATCAATACATTACAATTGATAAAAGTTTACAAAAGAATTAAAATGATCCTAATACTAATTGTTTAAAAATATTTACAGTCAGTCGTAATTAAAACAAGAGCTCCCTGAAACTAGGCAAGGTGGGCTCTGGCTAATCTTCAAACTTCTCCTATGGCAATATGAAATTAGTTACTCATGGTGGAAAAGTAGCCGAGTAACGGCGTGACTGGAATGGAAAATTGATATATGGAATTGTAGTTAACGAGCTATATTTATCGGCGAATTTTCGAATTTTAAGCTGTCACTTTGAGCTGCCCGCAATAGATTTTTCAGATTTATAAGATACGAATATACGTTTACACGCTTTCGTAACCGTAAAGATTTGGTTTTGCACCTTCACTTGAGTCGTCGACTTAGTGACGACATAATGCATTTTAATTTCAACACTATCCAGTTTTACAAAAATGTGTCGTTTGGGCTCTCAGAAACTCTGAATTGGCTCATTCAAAGTATATTCTTCTCGTATCAAAACGAATTATGTCTACGTTTCCATGGATTTATTTAAATTGATTATCTTCAGCCTTGAAAATTAGGAAACTTGAGCCTAAAGGTTCTTACTTCTCGCATTTGTCATGAAACATAGTGTCTCCACTCCCTATTTTGGTTCCTTCGATTCCTAAGTCTTTCCATGTGATATTGGGCCTGAAAATCACTAACAAACAATTATGTAGAACCTTTAATTTATTATATATAAATAAGTTAAATAATATCTAGAAAACACTGCAAATTGCAAACTTTTATGAATTTATAAATCACAACATCTTGGCACCAAATTATGTATATATCTTGTCATTTATGCAATAAATTCTTATAAAAAATATAAAAAGAAGGCCAAATAACACTACAAGATTTGACAAGTGTTATCTTGATCTTATACAACTTTATAGCACACATTTAAATGACAATGTATATTTAATCTCCAAATTTAACACACATAAACACATAATTGAATAAAAAACATATTTATACATATATAAATTTTATATATATGAATATGAATATACAAATACAAAAAAAAAACTAATTACTTATTATAAATCATTTTCAAATAAAGAAGTTAATTTAATTTTTATAAAAATATAAAAATAAAAATTAATACAAAAACAAATAAAATTATGTCATCTCATTTAATTATTTATTTTACTTTTACTTTTACTTTTTTATTTTATTTTATTTTTTTTATTATTTAAATATTATTTATTTATTTATTTATTTTAATTACTTATCTTGGTTAGTGTATACTTAAACAACTTAAAAATTCTTTATATATTCCCTTAAATTCCGAAATAGAGAATAATTATAACTATTTGAATTAAAATTTTATCTTATTTAAGATTTTTTTTTATTATTTTTAATTTGTTTAATTATTTGTTACCGATTTAACTTTAGTTAGACTTTAATTCAATTATTCAACCCTAAACCATTATCTCAATTTCCTACGAAAAAAGAAAAAATTCCCCATCTAGCTTTTAAAACTTCCAAATAAAAAAAGTAACTAACTAATTAAATAGTTAAGATGAATATGTAAATGTTAGAACGTGGTGTAATGATTTATGCATGGGGGTTTACACACAATTTACAACTAGCTATATGAAAACTTTATTGTAGCCATCAAGTGGGTAATGTATTATTCCTAATCTGTGGAGGAGAGAGGAAGGTGATGACAAGTTTAAAACAAGTGAGATCTCTCTCTCTCTCTCTCTCTCTCTCTAACCCAATCTACACTCCCACGTGTGATGTAATTTAATTATGTTTCCCATGTTTCTTGCTTTATACTTTATAGTTTATACTTTATATATACTAAACTACCTACCTACCTACCTTTTACTTTTTATGTTAAATTACATGCTATATATATATATATGTTATACACTGATCGGTTGTATTTCTTTCGCTTTCAGTTTAGAAAATTCAAGTGTAAATTTTGACTGGTTGAAATTTGAAAATTCCACTTAGGTGTGTAACGTTTATTATATAAATAAATGAATATATAATTAACCCCAATAAATAGGGATATAGTTGGTTAAACTTGGAACTTTTATTCTGTAAGAGTGGATGAAGATTTGAATCTTGTGATCAATATGAGAATTGATCCTAGCAAGGTAATCAAGATCTGAAGTTTCCTAAGGATAGAAAAAATATAAAATAGATCGAATCAGAAGATCAAATTGAAGATGGTAAGGTTTAAGTTTTTTTAAAAAAAATCATATATATGTAATAACATTAATTTTTTAGTAATATTAAAAAAACAAAAGCTATTATTTGATCCCTGAATTTACATCAAATCAATTAATCAGTCCTTAAATTATTAAAAGGTAAAAATTTAGAGACCAAATAGTATAAATTTAAAACAAATTCAAAGACCAAAAAGTATAAAGTTAATTCAAATTCAAAGACCAAATAGTATTAATTTAATATAAATTCAGGGACCAAAAAGTATAAAAGTAGTTAAATTCAGATATCAAATAATATTAACTTAGTACAAATTTAGGGACCATAAAATATAAAATTAATTTAAATTTAGGGACCAAATAGTTGATTATTGAAATATTTCAGGGATGATCAAATCGTGTATTTTGATTATTCAAGACTGATTAATTGGCTAGGTGTAAATTCAAGGGCCAAATAGTATGTTTTCTATAAAAAAAATGTCAAAATGCTAAGAAAAAAAATTCAAAATCTGACCAAGATCTCTTGGATCTTACAATCGTAAGATCCTACTAAAAAATTCGGGATCTCACTACGATCTTAGTCATTTTCAATCCTATGTGTGATTTGGTAAAGTAGATATTATCAAAATCTCAATCTTACACGATATTACGATCTAAATCGTAATTGCTATGGATGCTAGTAAGATATTAGTCTTTACTCTAGCCTAAACATTTTCTATATAAAGAAAAAAATGAATATAGAGACCAAGAATGTTTTCACATTGGTTCAAAAGAAAAACTTTTTACAGAAATGAAAGAAATTGACAATGTAATTCTCTCTCAAAGCTGAGGGTAAGAAAATTATAATGGAAAACATGATCACTGAGTAGCAGCCTAGAGACACGGCCCTTTCCTTATGGACATCCACATTTATGATGAAGTCTGATTAATTTATACTCGAAGTTTCTTTAAAAAAAAAAAAGAAAAATCAGATTTTCTTTTCATTTATATAAAATTGTGATTTTTTTTATTATAATAGTAGAGGCAAGCAAATTAGAATAGAAGTTACAGGAAACATCAGAAGAGTTGAGCTAGTGTAATTTTTGAAATAAGAAAGATATTAAATATAAACTTTTATTTTCTAAAAAAAAGTTCAACTAAATATATGTATATATATCATGCTAATGCTATATATATTTTTGTGCTTCAAATGATTTTTTATATTATATGTCCTTATCAGTTAGTAAAGAACATAAAGTGAAGTGAGATTGTAGAATATAAATTAAATTATAAAGTTTTATTTTTTTTAGAGATCAAATTAATAAATTTATTTAAAAAAGAAATAATTAATGTATAAATTGTGTTGAAAGAAATATGGAGAAAGGAAATGATTAAATAGAAATAATTAAAATTGATATATATATATATAAGGTCCTTCTAACACGTGCCTTTAGGGTATGTTAAGGTTTCTTTTGATTGGTAAAGTGGGTTTTCAAAACATTAAAAATTATCTTTTTAATGAATTTTTGTAGATTTTAAGATATGAAATGCTCTACTAACCAATAAAAAAATACCTTAAAATGTGCCCTAAAGATACATGTTATATATATATATATAATGATGATAGTGTGTGGTGAATGTGTACAGATTATGTGTGTATGGTACAGAACTACAAATACAAACAAATACAAAAAGGACAAATAGGCATCTGGGAATAGTGAATAGTGTGATAAGGGGACCCCATGACTTGTGTATACCCATCATGAAATTATTAGGCAGACACAGATACCATTATTCATCCAACATTCATACCCTCTCCATATCTCTATATATCTCTACTTATTCATACAATATATATAATCAACCATCATCTTCCTCTATTATTATTTTAATCACCATTCACCATTCTATATTCAATATATATATATATATATATATATAATTTCTCACCTGTATTATTCTCCATATATTGGAGACAATCATATTGTGTGAAATATTGTTCATCATTAAAAGTAATTTCTTTTAAACGAGAATAATCTCATTTTAAGTATTTATTTTGTAAAGGTTAAAGGGTTATTTTGATTCTAAACGTATGTCCTTATGTTCATTTTGGTCTATTATGTTTCAAAATGTTCAAATTGATTCTAAATTTTTACAAAATGTTTCATTTTAGTCCCAAACTATATTGAATAAGGCTTATTTCAAGTTCAAATGTTACGAGTATATATTATTCTCGAATAGTACTTTCTCTATCTAGTTGGGGCCATAAGAAAACAAAGTCAAATCGGTCCTCAAAGTAGATCACTCGTTTCATGGTCAAATAAGCAAAGTTGATCATATTTCTCTCGTTTCAAATTTGAATGCAATAAATTCAGATCTATAAGTTCCTCTTAACAAGTCCTTTGAACTTGAAATGAGAGACAAGAGAAATACGACCAAAATCAATAGTTTGGGACCAAAATGAATCATTTTACCAAGATTTAGTACCAATTTGAGCAGTTTGAAGCATAATGGACTAAAATGAACATTAGGACATATATTTAGGACTAAAATGACCCTTTGACCTTTTGTGAATGACGATTATTATTACTATCTTTTTTGGTCAAGAAAATATTTTTATATATTAAAATTAATATTTAATATTATAATTTTTATATATTACGATACATTCAGAAGCACGAGATGCAAGAAAATATTTCTTTAAAAAAAATTTGATTAATTGTTCCCAAGTGGCAAGTGGTGATAAAACCTGAGGGTAAATTAAACAACCACTGTTTTGCGGCATCTTTAACTGTGAATGGAAAACTCTCAACTTCATATAATCTTATGTTACTCGATCATATTATTTGGCTTTAAAAATAAACATGCTACATGAAAATCTTTCAAGTGCTAGTGAGGACCTTCATGACCTAATCCATGAAAAGAAGACAATAATTTAATTAGACTATATTTCCATTTAAATGAGCCATCTAACCTGGGATATACGATGTATAAGGGTGTCTCGGCAATGGGCTCATCATAGAAATCCTGAATTATATTGATTAAGCGGCTTCCTCGACCGCTTGATCAACTGCTTTTGTTGCATTCCTATTTGCCATAATCACTGGTATTGTTGCTCCTTCTTCCAACTCGATATATGGTCAACAATGGAAAGCTCGGAATGGTCACCACCTTGTCTACGTTGTGATTCTTTCAATTTCTAAATCAAGTTAATTTTGGTTCTTCAAATCTAGTCATAAAACCCAAAAAAAAAAAAGAAGAAAATAGCTAATCCCTAGTAACGATGCCAAAAATTTGATGGGTGTTAAATCCACCAAAGATATTAACTTGATTATCACACTAAAATAATAAATAGTAGCAAAGGGTGAGAACAAGGTCGATCCACAAGAATTAACTTTGCCCAAGGTTAAACATCCAGAGTTAAAAGAAGACAGAACGTAGCCTTTATAGCTTAAGTCGTGCCTAAGGGTAATGGTCAAGGCTTAGTGCGAAACAAAGGAATTTATGAGCAATATTTAAATAGACAATGAGCAATAAAATTAAAGAGATTACCAGATGTTAAGGGCTTGGCTAGAAGCATTCTTCATGGAGTCTCATACTTGAATATCAATACCAAAAATTATTATTCATCAAATTAAAATAAGTTAACAAAATCACACGGTGAAATCACTCTTTCTTCAAAGTTGATTAAAAGATAACATACTCAATTTAATCATCTGCTAAATAGAAAAATTCGATACGATCGACAATTCAACCTAATTAATACTATAAAAGCCCAAAAAATATTAACCTTAAATAGTTACTTTTTGAAATTATTAAGGAAATATACTTCTCTCTAATATAATACAACTATAGTTGTTGCTTGGTGACAAACTATATTACTTACAAATCAACAAATTTATCTAGCGATATGTTGACAAATTAATTAGACAACTGGGCGCGTTAGTTGAATACTCAATTTAAAAACAATAAAACTGAGAATAATAGAAGAGAAAATATTACTAACTGATGATGAATAATAAAAAACATGATCTCACAAGTGAGAGAACAACCAATCCAAACTTACCCTAAGTGAAGAAAAAAAAATTAGCTACTTAAGGCCATGAGAGCAAAATATTAATAAAAGTAGAGAGAATGGAAAATGAGATCTAATCACTAACTAGAGTTACCCTAATTCGATTAAAGGTCTCTTTGGGTAAGATCAAAATTTGATTATAATTTGATCAGATGATAAGCAGATTATGAAAAATCAAATTATATGTTAAATGTTGTTTGGGTAAGATTTTGTAAAAGTAGATTTTTAGGTGTGAAATTTTTAAAATAAATATGTAATAATTGTGATTGGTAGATAGAAAGCTATCAAAATTAATAAATTGTATAGCGGAAAAAATGGAAGAGAATATTACTTTTTGACTATTTAGTTTTTGAGAATATATTTTTAATTGATGAGATGTTTTGCATTGTGAGTTGCAATAATCAGATTTTTTTAGAACCTCAAATTTGGAGCTTTTTGTAGATTTTTTTCATAGCTTATTTCACTTAAAAAATATACATACTATAATTACAATTATTGAGTATTGCTCAAATAATTTTCTATGATGACATTTACTTTTTAGTCATTCGTTCTATATTGACTGAAAAAATTGGCTAGTAAATAAATCCATAAGTCGGTTGGTTTATGAAAAATAAAAATGGGTGAACGTTTGATCCCTGGGTTAAAAAAGGTCATTGCCCATCTTGTACTCTCTCTATATTACGACTCGGTAAAATATTTCTTATACCAAAAAAAAATTGTCATCCAATTTTTACCCAGTTCACACATTAGTCCCTAATAAAAAAAAAGTTAAAAGTGTATCGAGATGGATTTTCTCACAAAGCTGATAGCTACTCAATAAAATAAATAATCTAAACAAATTAATCCCTAATACTTGGTCAAACTCAAAAAACTCAACACCTCATTTTCAAATTCTGATTTTTTTATTTACTCCACTAACATTAATAATATTAATAATCTTAATTTATTCCTAAATCCTAACATGCATAATGTTTTTCAATCTAAATTAATATTTGAGTTTTTCCATCTATTAATTTTATATTACATATAATTAGTCACATAGAATTGATGTAAGTAAGAACAAAATATAAAATTGATGTAGTGTATTTGGTGTAAGTAAGAATAAAATATAAAATTGACCAAAATATAAAATATTTAAGATAAAATTGATAATTGATGTAAAATTTGGACATGAAGTTAATACTTGTGCCTGTATTATATATATGTGTAGTATGGTCTAAACGTATTTCATAAGTAAAGTGAATTATGAATGATGCATTGTGATTTTGATATATATAACAATTATTGAATACTATGTATACGTATATATAAAGACAATTGAACCCTAATTAGTTTGTTTGATTGATGCATGGAAGAAGGTGCAGCAACTACAGACAGCATCGAAGTTCTCAAAGACATGATATACATATTGATATGTGGTAAAAGATACAACCTCTTTTATTTTCGTTTTTTAAATTCAAAGTATATAAATATATATATATTAGAGACACATACAGCATGAGGAAGAGTATAGCAGAAGTTAATATGAATAATAATTTGATATAATTGAGGTATATTTGAGGTATTCCTGCCAGATAAAATCATGAAGATTTCTTTGTCTCTTAGTTGTACATTTCTTTTTTCCTTTTTTTTTCGTCTTCCTTTGATTGGAAACTGAGACGTGTCCTTAAAGTTCTTGATGTGATGCAACCATTGAATATTAATATTCCACAACATATAAATTTAGTACTTAACAGGCAAGAAACTGAGGCTTCCATGCACATGCATGCATCTTAATTATAAATGTAAGTTATTATTGATTGGTTTTTAATTAATTATCTTTTTCAAAATTGGGTCAATGATGTCCATTAATAAGTCTAACGTGAAATGCTTGGAAGATCACGACTCATGAGGGATGATAATATTATGTTACATAAAGACAAGTACGGTATTACCTATTTTAATTAAAGCTTTTTTTTAATTAAATCGTGTATTTAAAATTTGTTACAAGGTGTTAAAATTAAGATTAATAAAAGTAATAAAAAAATTATTTAAAATAAAAAGTAATACAAAAAATAAAACTCAGGTCAAATGCTCATTTTGGTTCATTATTTTTGATCAAAACTTATTTCGGTCCATTATTTTTTAAAAAGTTTAAATTGGACCATTATCTATGCAACTTTGATTCAAAATGGTCCTACCATTAATTGCTCCATTTTTTTTTTCAATTTTTCATTACGGTGTGGCACTTGACATGAAGTCTTTCTCTCATATTGGTCTCTTTCCATTTCATGTGTGATATTTTTTTTTAATAATATAGGCTTTGTTTTGGAGACTGTGCATATGCAAACTTCATTTATGATCAAATAAACTGCTCATTTTTCTTTCATTGTTTTTTAAAAAAACATGTCACTCAAAAATGTCACACATAAGAGGAAAATGGACACGTAGGATAGAAGAAGTCTGGTCAAGTGTCACATAATACAAAATAAAGAAAAGAGGCATAACTTAATGGTAGGACCATTTTAAACCAAGTTGCATAGAAAATGGATCAATTTAAGCTTTCTGAAGGATAATGGACCAAAATGAACTTCGAGGCAAAAATAATAGACCTAAATGAGCATTTGACTAAAGATTATTACTTTTGAGTTATAGTAACTTTTTTCTTTTGGTTGTACGTCCACCTACTATAGGCTTTGCCTCGATTGATTCAGATTCAACCTGTGTCGCACATTTGATTATGGTGGAAGAGTTTCTCCAACAGAAACAACTACATTTACAATATTTCAAATTTGCGATCTTCCTTAAGCAATACTAAACCTCTTACTATTTAGACCAACCCCTTATTGGTAATTTTGGTAACTTTTAAATATGAACTCTTGTGTGTAACATAATATTTTTGCTATTTTAATTGATTTAAATGAGAAACATTGAGGATATAATTGATCTAACTTAATACTAGCAAACATGGCCAATAAAAAAATTTAATCCTAAGATAATTCTTAGATTTTTGTCAAAAGAAGTGAGATATATATATATATATATATATATGTAGTACAATTCTCAAAGAATTCCATATACCTCAAATTTTAATTAAAAATATATGTTTATATAAAACAAAATTTCTTTTGTTTTGAATTAGATTCAACCTTCCTAAGTTTCCTAGTACATTCTTGGACACAACTTTATGGGTTTCATACTTTCATCCGTAAATTAAAGTTTAATCTAGGGTTCCATCCATACATTAAAGTTTAATCTAAATACCAACGAGTGACTGGTTGAAATGATAGGTATTAAATATGAGACATTCTTTTAATAAAATTCATAATTTGAGATATGCTTGTTGAAAAAATGTTATCTTCATATATTATAAGGCATTCTAACTTAATATAAATATTAGTATTTATTATGATGTCATCAATATCTAATTATCATTAAGAAAGGCTTAATTCAAATACATGACTAGTAATTATATTTAGAATAAAATATTATTAATATTCTCAAAAGTATAATATCAATTTTACTTATAACCGTAAAATCTTTTTAGATCAATTGTATTCTCAATGTTTCTCATTTAAATCAATTATACCCTCAAATAAGGACTACAATTCACATAAAAAAAGATCAGAGATACAAAATTAATTGACCTAAAAAGATTTTGAAAGTTGATACCAAGAATACTACTGTCTTTTATATATATAAATTATAATATATGTGTAAATTAAAAGGGAGTCAGCAGCATTATATAAATTAATAGGGCTTTTTATATGTTGTTGACCCCATTTGAGTGCTTTCTCAAATTATGAACTCCCTTAAAAGCATAATTATCATACGTATGAGAGAGAGGGAGAGATCTACATATCTGCGTTGCTTTGTTCACAATGTGAATAGAATAATGATTAAAACATACAAAAGGCAGAGAAGCTTAAGTGGGTGTGTTGAGCTCAAAACTTGTCTGATTAATTATTTATTAATATATATATATAGTCATTATTAAAATTAATATTATATTTTATTATTATAATGAATGTATGGGGGGATGATGGGAGTAGGATTCTCATACACATGCAACTTACTTGAGACCCTGTACTTTGCAATCATCTCTCCTATTCTTCACATAATCTCACTCTTATTCTCTTTTGGTTTAATTACTTAATTAATTAGCTCACCAAACTACTTTAATATATTGCATTACACCCTCTATCTAAATCCCTCCACTACAAGATCTCGATCTCTCTCACACACGCAAATACCTAATATACCATCTAGTGAATTTGGCATGCACTAATTAGTGTATGCTAATTTTACTTTATTTTTATATTTTAGATCTTTAAGAATTAAAAATATATTAACAAATAATGAGTAATTATGGTGAAGAGAAACGATGTTTTTTTCTCAAATATAAAAGATTCTGATTAAAAATAAGAAATTTTTTAAAAAATAAAAAAGATATGAAGCATTGAAAAATTAAATATAGCGAAGGATTAATATTTAATTTTTTTTAATTATAACTATGTTAGATTGTTCCATTCAAGTAGTGTTTGAGAAACGAAATCAAAAGTTTTTTTTTTCTTATTTAATAATTTATAGGTTAAATTACACTTTGGTGTCATGTGATTTGACCTCATACCACTTTAGTACCCTGTGGTTTAAAACGTAACATTTTGGTAACCTAAGGTCGATCTCCATTGTTATCACTTTGGTACCCTGAACAAGTGTTCTGTTAGTTTTGGATGGAATTTGGCACGTGACCAATACGTGGACTCACTAAAACTCAATTTTGTCGAACATTTTGCTACAACAAAATCAAACTCACGACATTATGCATCTTTAGATGTTTGCTTATGATTCCAATTAATGAAAGTGTATGTACAGATGATGACATCTTGATTTTGGTTTAATGAGCGTTTGATCTTTGTTGTGCCAAAATGTTAGATAAAATTGAGTTTTAGTGAGTACACATGCAGGTCAAGTGCCAAAATCCGTCCAAAACTAACGAAAAAATTGTTCAGGGTACCAAAGGGGTAATAGTGGAGGCCTCAAAGTACCAAAGTGTCACGTTTTAAAGTACATGGTAAAATAAGGTCAAATCATAAAGTATCAAAGTATAATTTACCTTAATTTATATCTATAAGATGACTTTTATTTTTAGAGAAAAATTAGGGAATATATATTTTGGTATGAAACGATATTTATTTAAATATTTATTTTTTGGGTAAATTACACTTTGATACCCTGTGGTTTGACCCTATTTCACTTTGGTACCCTGTGATTTGAAACTTGACACTTTGGTACTCTGTGGTATTCTTCATTAATACTTTGGCACCCTTTGGAGTTATTTTGTAATATTAACTATAATAAATTTTGCAAAAGTTACATATTAACCCCAAAAAATTTTCAAAAAATTACAAATAGGTCCTTGGATAAATATTATCTAGGGACTAAAATGAAACTTTAAAAAAATTTTGGGGTCAATATGTAATTTTTGTAAAATTTGTTATGGTTAAAATTACAAAATAACCCCAAATGATACCAAAGTGTTAATAGAGAATACCACAAGGTACTAAAGTGTCAGGTTTCAAACCACAAGATACCAAAGTGAAATAGGGTCAAACCACAGGGTACCAAAGTGTAATTTACCCTTATTTTTTTATGAGCTAGCTAGCAGCTTTGTTTCTGTCTATACTTTTTCGGCACGTGAGGTTATCTTTCTCCTGGTGCTTTTTCTATGGACGTGAAAGTGATTTTTTTTTTCTTTAGGACATAACAATTAAATAAATGAGCTGTTGTTGTTAGTAAATAAATATACTAGACACTAGTGCTTTTAATTATATATTTTTAAAAATTAAAATCTTAAATGATATAAAATTCTTAAAGATATTTTATTGTTAAAATAAAATAATTATTAAAAAACTATTTAATTTGTTAATAATATTTACTACTTTTATTTATTTTCAAATAGCACATAAAGAAATTTTTTGAAGCTATTTGAATTTATTTTATTTTATTTCTTTAAACTTATATGAAACTTGGTGAGATAGACAACTTCAAAACTCTAAAATTATATACAATTAATATGTATATTTAGAATTCTTGGCTCTTTTCATAATCTATCTTTTATAATTATGTAATATTAAAAATATATATATAGAATAAAAATAATAAATTAGGCTAAAAAAAATTAAGAGTGATAAGAAGTCAGTAGAAACTCTTATCAAATAAATTAAGTTACTTTTCATTATTTTTAATTTTACTTTATTATTATAAAATAATAAAATAACATTTTACTTTATTATTACTACTTTTATTTAATTTTACTTTTCATTACTTTATTTTAAATAATCTTATAATTTGATCTACAAATATTCTGATGAGATCCGATATATTAATGCAGGTGTTATGGCACCCGTACCGGAATTTGTTCTATAATATAATGTGAAATTTAAAAATAATATTTATGTGTATACATACTCTTTAAAATATAAAAAAGTCATTAATTATTATTATTATTATTATTATTATTATTATTATTATTATTATATTGACTCTTAAGATTGTCTTAATGAAAGTAATATATTAAAAATCATGTAAAAAACAGGCGATCGCATTTATGAACTATTACGAAGAATTTTAACTCTCCTCCTTTGTATAAACTCATCTATAAACCTTTACAAATTAAAAATCATACTTATTTTCTTCTCCATGCTTGACCGTCAAAAATATGTTACTAAACTTTGTCTCCGTTTTGCTTTCTTGTAATTTAGCAGGACAACAGATAAATTTCAATAAATTTGAAATTCTCTTTAGTCCCGACACTCCCAAGAATTTCAAGGATTCGATCTCTGCTAAACTAGGTGTTCGTCATTCTACTCGTCTCGGGAAATATTTAGGAGTCAATTGATTATCACCAAAATAAAAAGGAAGTTTTTCAAGAAACGGTGGATAAGCTCCAATCTAAGCTTAGTCATTGGAAATGTCGTCTTTTGTCCCAAGCTGCTAGGATCACTTTAGCTCAATCTATGCTTCAATCCACTCCTATTTACCAATTTTTCAGTTTAAGTTTCCCCAAAAAATACACAACTCAGATTGATGCTATAACTACTAATTTCATTTGGGGTTTCAAGAACGACAGACCTTCCATGCATCTGGCTTCCCAAGCTACTATTTTTAGACCCAAGCCATTGGGGGGTTTGGGTCTTCGATCAGCTACCCTTATGAACAATGCTCTTCTTGCCAAACATTGTTGGAATTTATATACCAAGCCAGATTCTCATATTTCTAAGTGGGATTTTGCTAAATACTTTCACAATAACATTGAATCTTCGCCAAAGAATACTACTCAACCTTCTTGGGTTTGGAAATCAGTTAATTCCTATTGCAATTTAATAACTCAATTTCTTTGGTGGCGTATTGGAAAGGGTTGTTTAATCCCGCCTTCTTCTTCTTTTTGGTGGTCAGCGGATTCTCTACCTAATGCTATTGTCACAGCTCCTTGCAATCTGAGATCTTCTAACTATACTGAATGGAACCGCACTCTACTTTACAACAATTTTTCACCTCACGTAGCTTCGCGTATTTTTGCCATTCCTTTGTCCAGATGTAATATGCTAGATCAATACATTTGGACAGCTGATGTCTCTGGCTTTTATACGACTTCTAAAGGTTACAAAGTACTTCTTGAACAACATTCCAATTCTCCTTCAAATCCTTCGAGCAATTCTTGGCAGGATTGGAAACAGAAATTTCCAATGCGTTTAATTGTTTTTCTTTGGAAGGTTTTCAATGATGCACTTCCATCACTTAGTGTCTTACATGCTCATCATCTGCAAATCATCTAGGACTGCCCTCTTTGTGATTCTGCTGAATCAGAATCTTTATATCATCTCTTTTTTCAATGTTCTTTTGCGTGCGCAGTTTGGTTTTGCTCTCCTTTTCAAATTCGTTCTGATCAGGTCCCTGCACATGCTTTTAAATCATGGATTTTTGACTGGCTTGTTCAAGACAACCTTTCTTCTAATGGCCATTTAGCTATTTTTCTACTGTATGAGATTTGGTATTCTCGTTCTGATCAGGTCCCATAGTTTTGTTTTAGTCCTTAGTAAGTTTCATAATTGGTCCTTAATTATAGAACGTAGTTATATATCTCTTGTTTCAAATCCAAATGCATTAAAATCAAAGCTATGGGTTAAATTTGATGAGTTTTTTCTTTGCCTAGTTGAAGTCATTGACGAACGAGGTCAAATCTAGGATGAAATGAAGCCAAAAAATGGGTCGCTTGTTTGATAAATTATTTGATCATATCTCTCTCATTTCAAATTTGAATGCTCAAGCCAAAAAAAAAAAAAATTGAATGCAACAAAAGCGGAGCTACAAGTTACTCTTGGCGAGTATTTTTTTTGTCCTATTGGGGCCATTGATAAACAAGATCAAATAATACTCTGAAAGCGAGTTTGGTCGTCAAAACATCAATATCAACTTTTAGAGTATTATTTGACCTTGTTTGTTAACCGTCCCAATTAGATAGACAAAAATCTCGTCAAGAGTAACTCATGATCATAATTTCAATTTTGTCACATTCGAACTTAAAATGAAAGAGATATGACTAATTTCATAAAATGAGCAACCCACTTTCAGGTCAATTTGATCTCGTTTACTAACCATCCCAATTATACGAAGAAAGAACTTATAAAAAAAAAATATAACTCAATTTTGATTTCATTGCATTCAGATTTGAATATTCAGATTTGAAATAAAAGAGATATAATCACATCAATAGTTAATGAAAAAAACAAAACAAAAAGTATTAAGAAGCAAAATAGAATTTAGAGAAAACATTAGACACCAAAATAAAATTTTAGCATATATATATTATCGAAGAAATTAAAGAGAGTAAAGGTTGTGAAGGTGGTGAAAATTATGATAAGGTGTGAATGATGAAGGGCAGTCTTATGGGACCCACCATGCAGCCACCAAACAAACCCTCCTTACCCTTATTTCTGGTGTCCCCCCCTCTCTCTCTCTCTCTCTCTCTCTCTCTCTCTCTTAATATTCTTTTGTCATTTCAGAATTCAGAGTGATATTTCTATGCATCTGCAATATAGAATATGTTCATCTTATGTTTCAATCTCCACCGTCCATTTCTGTTTCTCTCTTCTCTATTTTCTGCCAAAAGCTGTTCATACCTTACTTTTAGTCTTTGACTACTGCCACGTGTCAGTTAGGTAATCATTTTAGCACGTTCATACTGACCCTACGTATCATTCCTCCCTCTAATCTTGTATGCATAATATAACTCATAATCTATTAACATGAAGTTGTTGGCAAAAATACCACCAAGGATTAAGAGTGTCATGGTTTTAAAGTGGAGATTTAAAACTCTTGAAAACCTTGATTTTTAATCAGATAAATTTAAATGATAAAAAGAGAGTGAGTATTTAAGATTATTTGTGTATGTAAGTCTAAGCTTTTATTTTCTTTTTTATTTTTAAGCTCGAATCTTGGATGATGAACTAGGTTCTGGCCGGGGGTCTTTACCTGGTTCAGATGAGGCAACTCTGGGTTTAACGTTACCTGCAAGACAATGAACAGACGGGGTGGCCCTGCGATTCACCTCCGATGCTTAAGTTAGTAAGGGTTTGTGAGCTCGATAATCTCAATTGACTGAGTAGAGATCGTACCTTTTTCCAGTGTGAAGGGTTAACCTTTTATACTGGCTGAGGATGATTTGGCGTGATCCTGCCATAAATGCCTGAAACCTTGATTGTGATCCTGGCTGATCTGGTTGTGATCCTTGGCTTCCACGTGATTTCCTTTTCTGTGAAAGGTGCCTCGATGGCCAAGGCGTTATCAAGGGAAAGGATCTTAGAGTGATTTGCCTTGATTGACAGCGGATCTTGACCGATCCTTAATTGGCTCCTGATTGATTTAGGGAGTGTTTCCTTATTTATTGGTGCGTGGGCGTCCACACCCTTAGTGACTGTGAGCGTTCACATCTGATAGCGAGCTACAGGGCATTCACGCCTATGTGATTCATTTGGTAGGTCTGCAGCCTGCTGGATCAAGGGCATGCTCTGCCATTTGGGCCTCCTAATTATTGGGTCTATTATCACTAGTCCCAACAAAAGAAGTGAAGCTCTGTCCCCATCAGTGGAGTCCCCCTCGAGGGCGCTCTCGACACTGACTGTAGCCTTTTTTGCGTTGTTTGGTGTTGACGCCTCGAGTTTTGACTCGGAGATTCTGAATGGCGGTGACCCAACCTGACGTGTTCACGGATCTGACGCTACCAACCCTTGTCTTTCCAGCTTCCTTGCTGACGTTTTGCGTCACTTCACTCCTTGTGTGTCAGCACATCGTGGCCACGTGGCAGCTCCTGATTGGCTCTTACCCCGCAATGATAGCCAAAACGGAGATCGAGGGTGGCGCAATAAATGCAGCTTTTCGATTTACGCAAACTGCTTTCAAAACCGTCATTTTCTCTCTTTCTCTCTCATTTGCGTTTTCCAACCTTCAAGTTTTCTCTCTCCTTCCTGTTTTTCTCTGGTTTCCTTGCCGGAACTAGGCCATTTACTACGCTCCGTCCAGGACTTTCGTCATTCTTTCTGCTCCGATTACTGCGACCGGCGTTTTCTTGTGAGTATTGTGATACTTTCCTTGATTACTTTCCTGCATTTCATGCTTTTGTAGTTGAGTTTTTCTCACTCTGTTCTTCGCATTCTACAGTGTTCATCAGTGCTCCATAATTTCCCTGCGAGAATTCTGCCATTTGATTCACTAGCACTATGGATTTTGACGATTGTAAGTTTTCTAAACCTTCTTTTTCGTCTTCTTCATCTTCTTCTTCATTTGAGTTTTGGTCTGAGTTTGGTGATCAACCGCAACCGCTGAAGATCATTTTTCCAAACGACCCATTTTTCCCTGAGGGTGTCTCTGTTGGAGATTGTGCCCTAGGGCCAATCGTTTTATGTAAATATGTTGTGAACATATTATTAATTTATGGAAAATAAATTAATGTGTTATCATGTTATTAGCATGTTTACTATGATAACGTCCATGATTAATTATGAGATAATTAATCTAAATTTGTCCCTGGTCGATTGTTTTTGTGGGAACAAAAATGAACTAAGACCAGCATGACCTCGGTGCATGAGATGCATGCACTAGATGCTGGGACGAGAGTCATGGTGCAATTA
>QANZ01044946.1:0-108081 GCA_003254925.1 Chamaecrista fasciculata | reverse complement strand
CCACTACAAAGAATGAGACTGAATGAAAAAGGGCTATTACTATCAGTGAAAACAGTGACAAGCAGCACTAATATAAATTTAATACAGAGAAAAATTGTCATACCTCTAGTCTGGTGATAAACACAGGCTGCCCTTGTCTTTGCCCAAATAAGCTTCCCTGCATGGATTTTAACTACGAGGTTACAAAACTGATGCAAAGGCAAGTCAGAACAGCCACATAAAATTTCCCATGACTTATGCTTTATGAAAGATGTTTAAGAAAGATGTTTATTTTATACAGTCAAGAATTTATTTTTATTTATTGTTAAATGATGTTAATTTGAATGACTATATATTTTATGACTTTTTTTAGATTAAATGATGGTATCAATATGTTTAAAGAGTTTATTTTGTGTAAAGTAAAAAAAAATACCACAAATTAGTTTCTGAAAATACTAGAAATGTCTTTTTATGTTTCTTGATTTCAGTCTATTTGGAGAAATATTTTTAGAAAAGAATTTCAAAAGAATTATGTCAAACTCATTTTGAGTGAATATGAAAAGAAGAAACAATGACACCATTCAACAGAACTATCAACAGAACACCCTAAACATAGCTCTTATTCAACAAAACTCATTCTTTTCATATTTTTTCACCATTTTAGCAACTATCAACTTCTTTGAGTATTTCATATTCTGTTCATCTTTCTTTGCTTACTTAACTGGAGAATATTTCGTGGATAAAGGAGAAAGGAAAAGACAAGTCAATGCTTGAGAGGAGTACTAAGAGGTTAAGGATCAAGACAAACCTCCCAAACCTTCACATATTTGGATTGTATAGATTGCAAAGCACCTGATGTCTGTTGAGGTAATGGCATATTAGCTGCTGCATTCTTCACACCAAGTGGCTGCATCCCCGATTGTACTTGCTGAGACATTCCCGGAGTAGGAATCATTGTACCAGTGCCAGAAGAGACAACTGAGGGACCAAGGCCATTCATCACATTTTGGTTCATGTTGTTAACTCCACTTTGCACCATTTGGGCACCCGAAATGTTTCCTTGGCTCATACCGAGCCCTGATTGACCCATACTAACAGCACTTTGCAGATTTCCCAATGGTTGTGAAATCCCAATGTTTGAACTTCCAGACACATTTGTAGTGGCTGAAGTTATTGATGTTATGCTTGACTGTCCAGATGAAAACACATTTTGAGCAGCAACAGTAGATGCCATTCCACTAGATATCATGTTTGACATGTGCATGGCCACGGGAGTTTGATTCATTGACTTAAGTCCCATAGAGGTTCCTCCTAGCACCTGCCGTGCTTGAGAAAGATTGTTCAGAATGTTTACATTTGCTTGAGCAGGACCCACTGGTCGTAAGGGCTGTGACATTGACATCATAGGCTTTACATCCGGTCCATTATCATTATTTTCCAAAGGATAGGAGGATAAAAATCTTACCACTTTAACAGTTGCAGAGGCCATATTCACAGCAGGAATTGGTTGCCGGTTTGGGATGGATCCATTTACTGAAAAATCCATAGAAAAAACAGCAATATCAATATGTAGAAATGGGTTGGAGGAAATTCAACACGGGTTCAAAAGTCCACTAGCCAAGTCAAAACTGAAGGCCAAATACCAAATACTTTCACCTATGCTTTTTAAGTAGAAATGGGTTGACTACAATTGTAACAAGATGGACACAATTAATATCAAAGTGCTAACAAAGCAAGCTGGAAATACAAAAATCCTCCAATTTCAATTTATATTCAATACGAAAACTAATATAAAAACCCAAAAGCCGGCTCCAGAAGAAAATCATGAAGACAGTACTTAACAATATATGTTTTCACATTAAACTATCCCACAATCCTAGGCGCACTTCAATTAGGTTACCATAGGAGCAGCAAACTACCACCATTAGTATAAATTTCCAAAAATTGTCCTTTAACCTCCAAACCATGCTTAACATTACAAGAAGCTAAAGGTAGGGCAAAATCACATGCATGAGATTTACACACTTGACATATTCACTCTTCCAAATGATGCCAGATAAATACAGACAAAAAAAACACTAAATATATAAAATTTAGTCCATTGAAATACATAACTTATGACTATCACATTTACTAATGTCTTTGTCTCTTTGATAAGGGAACCATATATTAAATTTTAAACAACCTGAAGGCACAGAAGTAGGGGCTGTCCCTGTAACTGGTGCAACAGAGACTGCATCCACTTTAACAGGACTCTGATTTGAAGGTAAACTTGTGATCCCAGATCGACTCAAAGCAGAACGGGCTTCCCGGAAACTCTCGGATATTAAAATAAGAAAATGAGAGTTTTTAATATCAAGAGGTGGATCTGCTTGATGATTGTTACGCTTCCCCTACATTGCCAAAGGGATATAATGAGACTTTATCAAATCATTTTTGTGTTTCTTAGTAGTTAATTTCAGATAGATAATTAGATTTTGCTAAGTAACAAGTTAACTGATATCCTACCCCTTAAAATAATAAATAAATAAATATTTTTTTCTGTTATAAGAGTCAGATGGCTTACTTACCGCATTGTAAATGGCTTTAACTTTGGGGAGCTGCTTTGGGCAGATAACTGATAGAGAAACAGAACACTGGATGCAAAAAGAGCATATAAGAACAAAGTGTGAAAGACTACAACGTTAGCAGCAAACATTATAAAATACCTGAGGAAATGCTTTAGCAACAGCTTCAGCATCATGTAGACGATTGCCTGCATCTGAAACCGAGTCAATGGTTTCACTTTGCTCTATATTCTGGATTCGGGGTACATAAACAGGTGTCTGCAGCGGGTAGGGATTACTTGCAGCAACAAGAATACAATGCTTTTGCATTTCCACATTTTGCTGATTTTGGCTTCCATTTTGAGAACTGGGGAACATCTGAGAATTCCAATGTTGTAGCAAGAAAATCAAATTTCAGAAACAATGTTTAAAAATTATACATAATCATTCATGAATAATTAATGAGTATTACTAAAACTCAAATGTCAAACCTAATTTATTTAAATTTGTAGGAAATAGAATTATTTTCCAGATAAACAATTTAGGCCAAAGTGCACTTTTGGTCCCATTTTTGCTTAGGTCTCAATTTGGTCTCGTAACTTTTTTTGTTGCACTTTTGGTCCCATATCATTTGCTCAAATTGCAGATTTGGTCCCATGTTCCATTTTTGGTTTCATATCTTTGGGTCAGGTTACATATTTAGTCCCAAATCTTTGAGATCTCAGCAAAAGTTATGGGACCAAAAATGCACTTTAACCACAATTTAAAATCATAGTAATGAAAAATACTTGTTCTAAATTAACGGTTAAGAATAAACTCGTGGTGTTTTCACATAAGATAGATAGATTGATTTCGACACAAAAAACACATGAACAAAAATCAATAAATGAGCTGAAATTGCAAGCCAGCGTCTGTCTCCTTTTTAAAAGAGAAAGCATATATATGCATGATTGACGTACACGAGAAAATAGATCTTTAGATCATTACATCCATAATACACATAGACTCTATTTTTTTGGGTTGCCCACCCGGTCCCTTGGGTTTCATCGCACTAATCCAAACGCACACCTAGTTATAGTGAGAGAATCTTCAAACGACAATAACTACATTCACAAAGGCCAACCCAGCCTGCCCCTTTAATGAATGAGTTAGGGGAGGGGAAATTAAGCCCGTTTTAGAATGGCCTAAACTGACCAGCCCATTTGATAATTTTACAGTCAATGGCAGCCAAAATTGCAGCACAGGAATCCTAACAATGCTTAGATGAAAAAACAAAAAACAAAAGAAGAAATAACTAAAAATTCCAAGGAAATATGCGATGCCTTAGGTTTGATGGCTATCCACAGAATCCCCACCATAAAACCAGTCCCCTTAATTAGAATTCAAATTTACAGAGCACAGGCATGATAATTTAGATTTCATACCAGAAATATGATAATTGAGAAGAAAAGAAAATCAATTGAAACTTGAAAGGATAAAATTTATACAGCATATATACCATCAGAGCTTCAGAAAGCCCTTCAGCCATGGCAGCATCATTAAAACCACCACCAACAAAGGGTATGGCTGATAACCACCGCAAGAAAACATCTGGGTCTCTTGTCCAGCCAGTACGTTGCACAAGGCAACCTGCATCCATTGATCNTGACTATCCATTAATTCATTAAGAGATCTAAATCTGATGAAATAAGGTACCAAAACATTCATCTGAATTGAACAACTGATATTAGAAACACACTGTTTCAGTTTTCCAATGAAAGGCAACTACTAAAATTGCTTCGTTCCAACTTGTAATGTTTGAAGTATAGGCTGAAAGAACGAACCTACAAAAAAAAAAAAAAAAAAAGAAAAAGAAAAAACTATAAGCTCAAAATCAGTAAGGCAAACCGTTTATGAACACATACCTGCAATGTGCAAACTGAATCCGTGGCTGAAAATACTGCTCCAAGTGCTACAATAGGAGAATATACGGTTATGCAGACAGAAAAGTAAGGCAATTATAAAATTTCACTCCTTTTTAGCTTCAACTATATGTCGCTTTTATGAAGGAGAACTAATTACTGCTGAGCACAATAAAGTCGAGCATTGTGAATATAGGACACGTATTTTCTGAAAAAGATGTGAAACAAAGGAGGAGACACGCACACACATAGATTCTACAAAGCAAAATTGAACCTGGATCACAATTCCAAAAAGTAACCATCAAGTTGTATATATGCAACTACACACTGCCGAAATAAGATAAGCCACTATAATAATAGAGTTGGATAAGAAAACAGTTAGTCATTCAAATTACAATGTCCTAAACAACATATGAAGAAATCCCCATATATTGCTGCATTCCTACATACTTCATATTCATAGGATTTACCTGATTTCAGCATACCAAAAATAAATTTTGACATATATATTGTTAATTTTTACCCTCTTCTCTTCTGTAATCTAAGAAATTTAGTCAAATCACTAATTTTTGGTATGAATTTGCAGAGACACACTCTAATTCAACCAAAATTAAGTTTCAATTTAACTACAATGTTATAAAAAGAGAGAAGAAAATAACAAAAAAATAAAAAGCTTGGATAAAGAAAAGTATACATATTACTATAGGACCAGTCACAAATTAATACAAATTCAGTGACAAAAGAGTAGGTAAACAAATTTGATCAGTTACCAAAAATTCAATGACAAAAAAAAAGTTGATAGATAAACTAACTTTATCAAATATCTCAGAGCCATTGAAAAAATTGGATCATATTCATGTAAATGAGCTCTTAAAACAGAGGAGATCAATCCAGCTAGACCAAACTTTCTCATTTCAGGCTACTGCAGAAGATTCAGCAAACATCATAATGTGCTTGACAAATGAGCTCTGGACTAAAATTAAGCATATAGTTATAGTTATACTTTCAATAAAAGAAATAAGGAACATGGAACTCATTTTATATGACTGAATATACAAAAAAAAAAAATGTAAACTAACATAAGTAAATAGTATATCTTTAATAAAGCTCGTGTCTGCACACGATTTTTTTTTCTAAAGCAAGTTTTGAACGACTCATCTTCATCCTCGGCGGCTTGGTGGCTTTGAACGACTCTACAAAGCAAGAGAATGGAGGAGATGGTGAGAGAGATAGAGAAACATGCGTTTATTGGTCAGATCTCACCGATTTTTTCTTTTTCTAAAGCAAGTTTTGAAAGGATTAATGGAAAGTTGAGAGACCGCGAAGAGAAAACATCGATGGTGGCTGTGGCTGTAGGACGCTCGCGTTGCATTGAGGATGACAGCGATTTGAAGGTTGAGGATGACAGCTATGGTGGGACGCTGGCGTTGCCTTGAGAGATCACGAAAAGTTGAAGAGAGGAGAAATATGAGAGATATAGCAGGGGAATTTGAAATCTGGCGTGACTGTGATAATTTTGGTAGAGAGGAGAAAGAAGGGAGAAGGAGGAGAAAGAAGAGAGGAGGAAAAGAGGAATGTCAATGTAGGGAAATTTGGAGAAGTTTTTAATATTTGAGATATGAGATTGAAATTTGGAGATTGAATTTTAAAATTTGAATTTTGGAGTGAGAAGTTGATAAGATTTGAGATTTGAAGAAGGAAAGATGACTTGAACGTGAGGGAATTTTGGCACTTAAGTTGGATTTTTAGTGAGGGAATTTACTTGATCAGAAAATATATATAAAAAATGGAAATTATGAAATAGCTGTGGGCATTTCAATGAGTGTGTGGTTTGAACAGTAATTTAACACTTCATGAGAAAGCGCCATGTGTGCAAAACAAAACATTGTTTGATGTTGATTGTTGATATTGAGTCACAAAGTGATGATAACATAACCGAGAGAAAATGAAATGGAATGGAGTGAAAACATATAAAACTTATATTTGGATGTTGTAATAAGGATGAAGTGTAAGGGACAATGAGGATCTCTCAAGCCCTCTTTGTCCATCCAAAACCTCATATTTTTGACCTCCAATTTGGAGGCCAAGGATGAAATGAATTTATTTATATTTTTAAAAGATAATTATATCTTAGTAATTTTAATAAAATGACAATTTTATCCTTTATAAAACTCTATTATATTCAATTACAAAGGCAATATTGGGAAAAATAACAATAAGCTATTCCATTCCATTTTATGAATGAGTGAGAACTAGAAAAAAGAATGTATTTACATTTTATCTGTACAATCAATGGATTAGTGCTGTACAATAATGCGGCTGCGACTACCAGCTCATTTCTTCTAAAACTACTATTAGTGCCATAAGCTATTTCAATCTACTGTTAGTGGCATGAACTATATATTTCAAATATATCATACTTAATGGTATACTTGAGGAGATACATAAAATTCACTCTCGTTGAAAACTGGTCTTAAATCTTCTTCGCGCATGAACTCCAAAGGAAACAAAACAAGATGTCCCTTTACAGACTTTAATCTTTCTGCAAGCTGTGTTTGTTCAGGGGCCATTCCAAAGTCTATGGTGTTGTGACCTAGTTTCTCCTTCCAGTGAACCATGTTTTGCCGAAGTGAAGCTCTGCAATTTATGTCAATAAATTTTGAGAAAGCATAGTCTTAAAAACAAAGAAGCACAAGAACTAAGATGGGATGTACATAACCATACCTAGAGTGTATCTGATCATTGGGAATGCAAGCGAAGACCTCATGATATATTCTAGTATTTTCCTGTAACATATATAGCAGACTAGCAGTTCATAGACCATAGGAGCATGAAGTAAATTAATTACAACAAAGTGAATCAACATTTGGAGAAGTCATACGGTATCAAAGGATAAAATAAGAAACATGAGGTCTGTAATATTACCTTTGCAGTTGCTGACCATAAATTCTTGTAGGTTGTATCTGCCACTGGATCAATGATTTTACTAACCTCCCCAGTTTGCAGACCCAGGTGCTCAGACCATAGGGAACAACGAAGAGTATAGGAAAATTTCCCAGCCTTCCATGGGTTTCCGTTCATAGTTGTTTCCACAAACTCTTTGTCTTCGATTACCACTCCAATCTGGTTAAACAATAATATATATATATATATATATCACTTGGAAACTTCAATTACCCAACCCTCTAAAAGTAGTAAGTTTTACTGATGGTCTGATGCATCAGATTAAGATATGAACTATACCTCAGAGTCTCTTGAACCAAGCAAACTCCTATCATTTATATTAGAAGATCCGATTATAGCAGCACGGTCATCTATAATCATCAATTTACTGTGTACATATACCTGCAGAAATAAGGTAAGGTACATCATATCATATGAATTGAAGGAGAACAATTTTGATGCTAATTCATTAGACATTGTAGTAAGCGGGAGCAGCATAAAATGGCTGTATCAAATAAAATACCTGACTTGTAATTATAGGACCACCAGCAAAGAGTCGACCATGAGATCGTAGGCCGTAGAAAGAAATGTAATCATCAGTCTTAGGGCCAAGCAGCGCTCTAAGATTATCTAATATCGAATGTCTTTCTCTAGAGATTGTTCGATATTGCCAATGTGTAATGGCTCTCACAGTTGCAGCACCACCATCATCCAGACCACCCTGTTAATGTCAATTTAAAAGTGGAAAATATTTAAGCCTGAAGAACAAAGGACTAAAAATATTATGCAAAGACCATCAGTAAAATTTACCTGGAAGCCAGGCAAGAGAGGCATCACAATTATAACTCTAAAAGCTTTTTGCTCCTTGTGGGCCACTATAATGCGTCTATATAATGCTTCCAATACACGATTCTGTATAACATCATCTGTTGCCAGGCCTGATATGAAAAATTGGTTCTGAAAGGAAAGCAAACAAGTTAAGGCAAACTGGATATTTTTTTTAATAATTAAAATGAAAATATAAAGGAAAGACAGACAAAAAGTCCATGTGAGAAATTCCCAAATTCTCTACCAATGTGCATATATACGAGAATATACTATTTTAGCAGTACAACAACAACAACAACCAAAGCCTTTTCCCACTAGGTGGGGTCGGCTATATGGATCAATTGACGTCACCGTGTTCTATCCTTGCACATGTCAACCGTAAGGTTATTGATGGATAGATCTTTGATCCATATGCATGAGAGATACGACAAAGGTTTTACGTTGGCTGTCGCCTAATACTATTTTAGCAGTATCTGATTTAAATTATTAACTAGAATTTCAATCAGAACTGATTTTAGGATTCACAAATATCTGGAATTTAGGATGAAAAATTTACAAAATGACTCTACTTGATCTTATATGTCAAATTGTCAACTAACTCATTCTTTGTAATTATCTTAAGATCAGCTGTAAAACTGTATGTTCTATCAATAAGCTGGAGCAACTTATCAATATCAAGATTAAGAGACAACAACTCCAGTTCCTCATAAATCAAGCACAAGGTGCAACTTGGTCACCTCAATGTAGATAAAATGTTTTGCTTTTTCAATTAGAGAACAATAAGCAGTGTGAATGCTTTCTTCAGTTTGACTTGTTCCAGCAGACCAATGGCTGACGCTTCTAATTACCTGTGGATAGCATATCCATCCAAGATTAGAGTAAAAAATAACCTTGTAAAATAATACAATGAATAAACTGCTAATGCACTATGTTCCAATTTGCAAATAAAACTTGAATAAACAACTCAGTGTAGGTCCGTTATAAGAGTAAACATTGGCATTAATCGGATATTTATGTTCTAATATTGATGTTTTAACCAAAACGAGACATAACCAACCTGACAGCGACAAGTAGTACGTGGACCAACTTCTCCATATTCCGTAGCAGTGGCATCTTCAGAAGTTTCCCACCAATCATCTGTAGGATCAACGGCAGATTGTGTTTCCGAGTTGAAAGGATCAAATTCATTGAGAAAACCTCTCGTCTGAGCATCTGATTCTGAAGTTTCATCAGTTGGCTTTTGGTTTTCACAAAAAATTGTTTGATCAATAAAATTATCATTCACATTATTTTCAATTAACTTAAGATCTTCTCCACCAGCTTCTTGAGGTAGAAGCAATGGTATATCCTGCGGGGGCGATTGCGACGAAGATGAGCTCTGATTATCAATTTCTTTAGTGTTGTCTTCTTCTTTACTATTATCAATGTCCATCTCTTTGCTTCTTCCCATGTAATGAGGAATAACCATGTGATGGCGGGGCATGAGAAGTGGAATGGTATGCTCATTTGGAGCTTTGGTTCTCTGTAACGTGGCCTCACCAAGTAAGAAAAAGAGGAGGGAAAGAAAATTAAAAGAAATTATCAGAGGACAAAATAAATACCTTAGCATGGTTCCAACGTTGAACAAAGTGCCGAGCAATGTCACGACAGGGAGGTCCCCAAAGTGCACAATGGACATCGTGCCATGGCATACGGGGATACTTTTCCCGATCCAATTCATCTCTCATGGTGTCTTCCCAAGAATTAGGTTCAGATTCTCTGCCCATGTTAAATTCCACAAACCGTATTTATGAGAGAAGCTTCAAGACCAGCCAATTATTCCACAAAATTCTCAAGGAAATTATTTTAAGTTTCTAGAACAGCCCATTAATCCACACATTTGATGTACCTTGGATTGTAATAGTCCTTTCCAGGCCATATTTCAGAGGGGAAATCACCTACTTTATGTTCAGTTGTGTCATAACGGCCAAAGCATAAATCTAATCCTCCGATATAGCAAATCTTGTAATCAATGATTACTAGTTTTTCATGGTGCGACCTGAATGAAAGTATGAAACCGAGCCAGTCTTAGTAATCTTACGTTTATGTGTACATATACGTATTGTCCACTTTCATAAAATGAGGTTATTTTCCGACGTCATCTGATAGCTAGTTCTTACCATAAGTAGACACCAGTTGATAAATGGTTGGGATAGCGCAATACCTTCACATTCTCATGAATGTTAAGGAGTCTTCTCTTGCTGTACAGACTGTTAATTTTTAAAGCTAGAGAAACCTCCTTGTATAGAAGCACATGGATCTGTAAAATAATTTAAAGTAATAAGCTGATCTTTTTAAGTATCAGTCACTATTGGATATGAAAGATCAAAAACATAAATATTTATATATATCGATGAGAAAACAGCGTACCTGAACACCTTGTTTAGCTTTCTCTTCTAGTAATGTGTCCAGCCTAAAGGAAGAATTAGAGTGAAAAGGACGTTTAAGATACAGCTCTGGGCAAAGCCACCATCCAGTAATGAAGATCTGCATCCAGTTTCCATGTTGGGTAAGAAATTATTCAAATGAATTTCTACCTGAACCATTTAAATAAAAGTTGACAAGGACTTGTACCTCTGACTTTGCTTCCTGAATTGAAGAAGCAATTGCTTCAAATGCTGCCTGCCCATCTATAAACCACTGAGCTTGGCTCCCATCTTCGGTCAAACCTCTAATAGGAGCAAATGAACCAAAGCGATGAGGACGACACCAACCCTCTTGTGGTCTAAGACCAGCTTTGTTAATTTTAGTAACCCAATCTTTAACTTTAGCACTGCTGCTAGTTCTAAACCTTATGCTTCGGTTTCCGCTAGTGACCTTTCAATAGTTTCAATTGTCATTATTTATTTTGATTGTAAAACAGAGAACTATTATGAGAAGTTATTCATTGAAAAACATGGTAACTCTGCTGTATCAAGTGATGCACTGATAATGAATCAGAACACCTCTGAGTTCAAAATACAGTAGCACTAGAGAGAAACTCACCTTAAATGTGTATCTTAAAGGATTGCGTTCCTTCATTTGATCAGCCAAACATATTGGAGGCCCCTTGTCTTGATTTGAAGATGGGAGGACATCAAAAACAATAATGTCCAGTGGTTTATTGTTGAAAGGATCATCCAGCAATGTCAAGAACCCAGGTTTCAGAACAGCCCATACCTGTGCAAGCAATGCAATCTAAGATTAGAAAATGGAATAAAATGTAGGGGAAATTAATTTGTATAGGAAGATCACAGAGAAAGTATGGTGTACATTCAATATGTTGAAGCAGCAAGACTAAATCAGAAGCTTCAGGAACAAACCTTGTTCCAGTTGTTATTACAAAAACCAAACAATTCGCAGGGGAAGCATGTTACATTAGAGTCCATTGCCATATTTGATACGTGCTTCACCATTACATATCCCTCTTTCATTTTTGGTCCATACTCCTGTAAAAAGGATAACTTGGATACCTCCAAAAATTTGCAGACCTATAATATGAAACCTTACGTATGTCAGAAGGGATTCTCTTATCATCTGAGAACTGAGAAGTTATGCAAAATTAGCATTTTATTAACCAAAATTACATCAACAAACCCATTTTCCTGTCAAGCCCATAAGGGGAAGCTTAAAGGGGCACTTCCTATTCTCTAACCAACCGTCCTTCATTCTAACCAATGATAAGTAAATTTATGTATTTGGAAACAATTTTGTCTTGGAAATATTATATACAAGAATATAATGGTTAAAGCAACAACATTCTGCAGATTGATCTGGTCCTATCAGCCAAACATCAGCTAAACAAACAAATTTCTACTGTCATGTGTTATTACTTACCTCTCGAGAATTAGCAATATCCAAGTTTCCTAGAAAATGATTCAAGTAACTCTGCATTGCTACTTTTGCTTTATCTGCTACCGACTGCTGCCCGCCTAGTGATGGACGAATGATTGGTAAGGCAGCAGCGGATGGAACATATCTGTACAGGTTACCAAATTGTTAAGTCGTATTCATATCTCTCTTTAAGCGCCTTCAGGGGGACATTCTAAAGAATTTAAATCTAATTGACAGGTTTTTAAAGAAGTATCATATTATGGCTATATAAATTGACGCACCTGTTCTTAGTACTGTCTTCATTATGTAGAGGCACAGCTCCGTCATCTGGTTCTTCATCATCTTGCACCATCCGTGTGTGATCTACTATACCAAAGCTTTGTAGCCATTCTTTTACCTTGACAAGAAAATTGTGAACAAGAAGTCAGACTGAATAAAACAAAGCAAATTAAAGCTCCTGAAAGCATAAGTACTTGAAAAGGGATATTTATGTAGAGGAGATTGAAAAACATATAGAAGATTATGAAAAGGAAAGGAAAATTTAATTAGCAAACCTGTTCTTGCTTCTCATGAAATTCTTCAATTATTGCACGTTTCTTCAAAGCGAAATGTAAATAGAGAACTTGTGATGCTTTCTTCTGTAACCGCCACTTGAACTGCATCAAAAAAGTTTCAATTTTTGTCACTTCATTAGCTGTAACAGCATGAGTTGCTAATGGGCAGAAAAAAAATATAGATGATAATATTTCCTTTAAAATGCCAGAAACCAAAAATTACTAGTTTTACTAAGACAAATCAAGTAACAAACAATCAACGTTCTTAAATTAAATGCACCATTTATTACTCTACGTTTGAAAGATGCCCCGCAAAATATTCGAATATACATAAATATTAATGAAATCCCAAAATAGAAAATAGTTAAATTGCGGAATATAGTTTTAACCGATCAGATCGTCGTTCCCGATTCATTCTACTTTAGAATAATCAAGATTCTGCCAAGCGTGAATCAGCAAAGCTGAGCACAGTTATTGTAAAAAGAATAATCAAACAATCGCAAGCGATGATGTGTTTGGCAATGACTTAAACCACAAGATAAGCCAACAACCCGTTCTTCCGTTCATCGCTTTAACATGAAGAAAGAAAATAATCAAAATAGAAAAAACCCTTGGATGAATTCGATTAACAGAAAAAAGAAAGAGAGAGAAGGAAACCTGTTTGTACTGCAACTCAATGGTATAAGAGAGAAGGATTGGACTAATATCGCCGGTGTCTGGTCGGGAAACGGAAACGACGGTGGCCTGAGGCAATTCTTCAAATATCCAATTAGGTTCGCCAGAATGCCTGAACGACTGCGAAGTCCACAACGTCTCGGAGTTGCCATGTGACGCTTCAATTAGTCTTTCCGTTGACATAGCCACAATTCCTCAATCAGAAATTCAAAAGAATGAATGCCAGAGTTGTTAATTAGCATGTGCTTTTGGGACTGAACTTGAAGGAACGTAGCACAAGACACCAAAGATTGATACACAAGAAGATAATACAGTAATGCTCTTTTGCTTGCGGCGTCTCTGTACCGAAACTTGCGGACACCAAAGGCGTAACAAACAGAGCCTAATGCCTTTTATAGTTTTTCAGCAACTACCGGTTTTTGACGGAAACGGATCTCAAGAATTTTTTACCTACATTTCTTGTGGAGCATTATAGAGAAAAAAAACAAAAAATATAACTTTCCATATTTTTATTTCATAAATTTTATATTTTTTCTCTTTTTTTTTTGAAAAGAATTTTAGAAGATCCAATCCCATTTATAAAAAGGGAGAACTCGAGCCTGAGAGAGTTGTTTGGTAATTTGTTGTCATGCGACAGAGTTATTATCTTTGTTGTCATGTGACAGTTATTATCGTGACATTGGGTGCACGGAAACTGCCTGAAATATGTTTTATTTTAGGCTAATTTTAATTTAGCTGCGAATCTACGATTTCGATTCCCATGGATTATTCTCCATACTCGAGTTACAACTACCACATATAAAATTTCTCCCCAATCACATTTCGTGAGTATGACGGGGACGTCGACTAAAAGTGTTTTAGAAACTTTTAGGTATTTAACCTAGACACACTTGAAATTACACGTGGCGATTGTGAAGCTTAGTTGTATGGAGAAAATGCGAGGTCTGGGGTTATAAAAGAATACAGATTGAGTTTCTTTATTTGAAATGACTAGGGGTGTCATGTGTGGTGGATTTAATATTTAAAAGGACAAGGGAAGAGATAATAAAAGAGTACAAATAAAGTTTAATGAACAACAACCAAAAACTTTCATTGTCCCAAGTAGATGGCAAGTTGTGGAATACCAGATTTACCCGCGAGTGATGCGATGTAAGTAAGTGAATCTTGCTTACAATCTTTTCTGTATTCTATTTGAGTAAATGAATAAATGTACCTCCACCAACGTATTTGGAATTAGGGGAGAGATGGCGATACGTTAATCATGTCATGGATGATCCTATTGATATTAGATTAGTGGAGATAGTGGTTAATGTTAATTGACCCTATCAAACCTTTAAATGGGTGATATGGGAAATGAAAGGGCAAGTTGGTCAAATGATAGGGAAATGCATGAAGTGAAGGTTTCACTTGCACACGGCATATACTCTAGCAGAATTCCCTAAAAGAAGAATATCCAACTTTATATGCTGGCGTCTGAGAATATGCCAAAATTGCATATGATTGATAGTAGGGGTGTTCAAAACCGAACCAAACCGATTGAACCGAACTAAACCGAACCAAACCGAACCAAACCGCAACAAAACCGACATTCAAATAGTTTGGTTTGGTTTCATTTTTGTTATTTTTGAGCGGTTCGGTTCGATGGCGGTTTGATCCTCTATCAAATCGAACCAAACCGCACGTTTTACTACCATGAATCCATATATATAAATAATATAATTTATATGCATGAATACGCTATAAGGCTTGCAAATTAGGGAAGGGTGCGTTGGGCCAGTTGAGGAGCACATCCTTTTTCCATTATGAGCCCCACCATTGTGATTCACTCCATTCATCTATTCACTTCATACATATATATATATATCTTCATACTGAATAC
This sequence comes from Chamaecrista fasciculata, assembly GCA_003254925.1. Taxonomy (NCBI): domain Eukaryota; kingdom Viridiplantae; phylum Streptophyta; class Magnoliopsida; order Fabales; family Fabaceae; genus Chamaecrista; species Chamaecrista fasciculata. Next base: position 92,924 of record QANZ01044946.1, on the reverse strand, counting down.
GTATTACATAAACCATATATAATAAACTATATATATTATTATTATATAACTCTCTCCTTCTAATTAATTGCTTCCATTTAGATCACACACTGCTTTTTAATTTTACAAATCACACACATTCATTCTATAATCTTTTATATATATATATATGCATGCAAATAATCATGTAACTCTTTTTTCTTTTTTAATTTTGATTGTTCAAGGTTCTATTTCGATTGATCTAATATATATATTTATTATAAAATTAATAGTAATTAAAGGTCAAACCGCCCAAACCGAACCGCTAAAACCGCCATTTGATTGGTTTGGTTTGGTTTGGTTTGATATTTTTTTTCAAACCGAACGGTTTGAGTTTTCTCTAAACCGATGCGAGCGGTTCGGTTTGAAAGACCACTTAAAACCGCCCAAACCGCCCAACGAACACCCCTAATTGATAGTTTGATATTCTATTAATATTAACAAAATTCAAGCGAGTACTGTTGGAATCAGCATCTTGCCCTCATTAGGTGGTTTTGGATACTTTATCCCATAATTGATGCACACATAACATAATTTTTTATTAATTCATGCTTATGTCCAACACACTAACTTGCCTGCTCCCTTTTGTCAAAGTAATACAGCGTTCTACACATAACTTACGTGCTGTTTCTGCAATATATTATCATCACTCGCGTTCCTTTGTGTTAGGTTTGCAGACAAAGTTTAAAACACAACTCTGTTCTTTTAAGTTGAATGCAGATTAGGACTTTCTATACATGGTTGGAAAGAATTCATAGGACAAGCTAATACGTACGGCTTAAATTGGAGGCGTCTTCAAATGATTTTCCTCTTTCCTAACAAAATCATAGGATACGTGGAAACCTGATTCCGTCACATTAATTATACATTATAATATTATTTTGCACAAGGCATCATACGCTGAAAAAGTTAAGTAACCCCCAAAAAGTACATATCATTCTTCTCAATATTTATACCTTATAATTTGAAACCAAAAATCACCAGATTACATGTTATCAAATAGTTGTCTTAGACTTCAATAATCTTCTACCCCCCCCATTCAAGCTCAAGCTAAAACTGCATGTAACAAAATGATTAGAGGTTTTTACATATATGTATAGAACATTGCTATGTAGGCACATAGCCAAAAAGATTAAGTTAATCTGAGACCCAATTTCGACAGAGACTGTGAACCTTGGCAAGAGAAGCCATATAATCATCAGATCTGCAGTGAAAATAAAAGCAAGTGTCATGTTTCCAAGTTACATTGTATTTAAGCTAAAAGATGTCCATGTACGTGTTTCAAATCAAACCTTTGTCCATAAGGTGACTGGCAAGCAGCAAGTATATGAAGTTTTGCGGCATCTGAGTCATTCTACATGTTCAAAATCATTCACATGCACTTAGAAACTCACAAATTACAGAGTTGGAAACGTCTTCTCAAATAGGGAAAACAAAAAACGATGAATCTAAAACTGCATTATCAACAACGACATCTATCACCATATCATAAATAAATCCCACAATCTTGATTGTCAAGATAGCAATTTAATTTATAAAATCATCAGAATGAATGAGTTTGGTTGACGAGCTGTGTCAGCTTACATAAAAATCAGCTTTAGGTAAATTCAAGATAAAACTCTAGTAAACTTGTACGAGTTTGTGAGTCTCCCAAAAATGATTATTTTAGATTTTAATGTTATAGATCTACGGCTGTGAAATATGTAAATTTTATTTTAGTTGTGAAATAGACTCTAAGTTTTATTCAACACTCACATGCTTCCTATCGCTTCATAATTCACCTTCCATCACAAGTTCAATTAAACTAGTTAGTTTGAAAAGTTGACAACCATGCTCACAGTAGGTTACTCTAAGCCAAGGATTCAAACAACTGGAATTAACAAGGAAAAAAGATTTATCAAATCCATAGAGTATATCCGAACCACGCAGTAGCACATGCAATGACTTCTTTATTCAAACATCCGTACTATAAAAGACACAAGGAAATTGTGCAAAGAGAGAAAGATTAGAATATCAAAAGTCTCTGAATGTCAAGTCAGGAGTCAGCACTAATTAATAAACAAATACTAGAGTTTAGGATCTGCTGAAATCTGTAGCAAATGAGGGTTTCCTGCTGAAGTCATTATGGGGAGTTGGGGAGTTGGGGAAATTTTAAAGTTGCTACAATACCTGAGATTCGTAGTAAAGCCCAGCATATAATGAAGCATAAAAATACTCATTTTCTCTGCCTTGGGAAAATGCAGCCACGAGCTAGTAATGAAAATCAATTGCGGATGTCAGATTTTGTTCTTGCATATCATATAGGCATCTAAACATGCTGCTCCCTTGTCAAAAAGCACATTAACATAAAAATGCATATTTCAAGAGATAAGCTCAACTACAGCATTTGTTCAAACATAGGCAATATTTCAGATTCCCGAAGACTAGGTCAGATTAAATTAACTGCCGTTTGACACAAATGAATCAAAAAATCAAAAATAAGGTCTAGCCCTCCAATTGAAAGAAGGTCTTGTTTAAAAAAAAATCTAAAGAGGATTGCCAAGTCATATGAGGTAAAACTGCAGAAAAGGAATTAACGTTTTAGTCTTTTAGACGAATTGCACTTCGAACCAAAAGACATTAATTAGATCTCACCTTTTCAGGATCCCCACCATCTTTAAACATATTATAAGATTCCCTCATGACGGGACGTGGGTCTGTGCCAACCTGAATTCAATTAGCAAGAGGATAATTTATCGAGCATATCTATATGTCCATTTTTATGTCAACTTTCTAGCAATGGTATTAATGACTTGCCTCAAGAAATCGTTTCCTTGCTTCATCCACTCCATATAGTTGAGCTTCGCACAGAAAGCACCATATGGATTCTTCTGTATCATTTGGATTCTGTGCAACATCTAACCGAAACTGCTCTGCTCCTTCTTCAAAACTATAGTAAGAAGAACCCACCTCACTTAGTTAGACCATAAAAATCCATACCTTAAAAGGCATTAAAATGAAAGGAACTACAAATAGTAAACTAAAATACTAAAAACTAGTGATAGGAAGGTCGAAAACACAGAACTAAAGATATTCTTAGTACCTATTAAGATAGTAAAGTGAAAGCCCCCTTTGCCAAAGATCTGGGAACAATTCATAATGTCCATGACTAATTCAATAACAATATTCAGAACTCATATAATCGTTCCCAAAATTTATAAACCTACATGCCTTTTGACGAGGGTCCAACTCAATTGCCTTGTCGAAGTCCGCTAAAGACCCCGATACATCACCCTTAACAAAACAGTAACAACACAAGAATTAGAGAGAAAACGGGATATGCAGAAAATGCGGCAATCGAAGAGTAAAATCAAAATATACCTGCCGGAAGAGAAGCATTCCACGTCGAATTGAAAGCACGGCTTCACGGGCATTGTTGGTGCCTCCGGTTAAGGCGTCCCAGATGCCAGAGACTGAAGGAAGGAAAAGTCTTCGTGTGAGTGTGAGTGAGGGAGTAGGGTTTTGGTGTAGGAAAATTCTGGAAGGAATTAAGCTAAAGAAATGTGATCTGGAATTAGGTTTGAAAGATGATGAAGAAACCAACAACGATGAAGGAGAATGTAGAGAAAGGGATGAGAGGGAAACCCAAAATCCGGGTTTGAGGTTTTGTGTGATCGCCATTGAACTCTGAAATGAAGGCTTGTGATATGCCGATATGGTTACGGAGATCTTTGAGGCAAGAGGGAAAGATATATTTGGCGCCAAAGGCCCAAAGCTCAAATTCAGTGGGCTTTGGAAAATTTGGGCTGGGCCGGATGGCTTTTAGCCCATATATTGGCTGAACTCGTTAACTTTTAATACAAAAATTGAGTAATTTACTAATTTGTTTGACCTCGTAAAAATAAAATTAAGGGTAAATTACACTTTGATACCCTGTAATTTTGTCATATTTCACTTTGTAGTTTAAAAAATGACACTTTTGTACCATGTGGTATTCTCCATCAACACTTTGGTACCCTTTGGAGTTATTTTGTAATTTTAATCATAATAAATTTTGCAAAAATTACATATTGACCCCAAAATTTGTTTAAATTTTCATTTTAGTCCCTATATAATATGTATCCAAGGACTTATTTGTAATTTTCTAAAATTTTGGGGGTCAATATATAATTTTTGCAAAATTTGTAATGGTCAAAATTATAAAATAACTCCAAAGGGTACCAAAATGTTAACGAAGAATACCACAGGGTACCAAAGTGTCATTTTTTACACCACAGGGCATCAAAGTGAAATATGATCAAACTATAGGATACCAAAATATAATTTGCCCTAAAATTAATGAGACTCTTACAGGAATTCTACGCGAAGTGTAGGGGAAAGTGAAAGAATCAAACTTACATGTCTATGAATTTGTTGAATGTCTTACTTGCTAATTAATGATAATATATAATAATAGTTTCGTGTAATTAAACTGATCTGAGTATTTTGATAAGTTTTAAATGTTAGTTATTTGTTTTGGTATTTTTAGTTCAACCTACCTGGGGACCATCTAAACTCTGTAGTCTATAAGGCCAAACTAAAAGGTAAGTTCAGGCCAAAAAAAAAAAACTCAAAGGTAAGTGAATGCTTCCGGACATGCAATTGAGGGTAATGGTAAAATGTTGATGTCATAATTTTGCGTTCTTAAAATCAAAACTCACATCTAAAAATGAAAATAATCAATTTAAATTTATAATTGCAAATGAAATGTTGATACGAGTTCTACATCGAAATGTAATTTTTAGGGTGTAATTCTTTTAAAAGTTTATATTGATTAATTAAAGAACTCCTATGAAATATTTGACTAATTTACAAAAGAAAAGTAATTAGATCAACGTGACTGTTTCGGCCAAAAAAAAAAAAAAGATCAACGTGACTGCTCAAAGGACGGCTGCTATGTGTAATAATGTGAACGAATAGTTGATGATTCGCCCTAAAAAAAAGTTGCAAGTGATAAACTCATTTGTTTTTTCATTTCTTATGTAAACAAGATAATGGATAGAGTTTGAAGTTTGAAGATGAGCAGGATTATGAGAATATCCCTTCTTTTAAGGAGAAGCCATCTCTAATTTTTTTTGGTCAAGTCAACTTATCCACTCCATTAAACTAATATTTGTTCATCTCTTGTTTTTAATAATATTTTGGTCCATTCATGCTCTCCTCATTCTTAGCTCATCATGACACGTATGTAAAAGCAGTTGTCTCCAAAAATTGGGTATTTTTTTGGTAAGCAGAAGGGGCCTTACAGCCAAACAAACAAAAGCCAAAATGCTACCCACACCCAAAATATTGGGTATTGTAAAATTACCTGTGAATTAGATTTATTCAAAACTGACATTTAATTTTTAAGTTATTTTTAGGAAGGGTTTGTTTTACTTAGAAAAAAAAAATATTTATTGCCCCAATTAAGTAATTTTTTCATCACTGAATTAACTTTTTTTAGCTTCTAAATTTATATTATATAAATCTCGAAATAATAAAATAAATCCAACACCCTACCCCTCCATGTCCATGTCAATACCTTTTTACAAATGAAACCCGTCTGTAGTTTTTGCTTTGTCAAATGGCTTTAAAAATCGTGCCTAATAGGTTGCTTGGCCCACATGAATTGTAATACCCATTGGAATTTAAACTTATTAGTCAGTAACTGGATAATAATTTAGATATAATTAGGAATTTCCGCTGCTATTACTTATTTACTAATTCCATCTTGTCATCTTCATAACTTGACAACTTGACAAACCCTCACAACAAAACAAAGGGCTTTAATTTGTGAGTTGTGACAATGACATAAATAAGTAAATAACCCATTCAACAAAAAAAAAATAATAAATCACTCCCAAGTTAAAATTGAACGTATGAATCGTTAAAATATTTATATTTAATACAAATATCTTGCAATTTTAAAGTCAAGGTTATGAACTATTTTAATTTGTTACTCATAATAATAAATATAAAAATACAATTTTAAACTTTAGTTGTTTAAAATATATAAAATTATAAAAATAAAAATATTAAATATTTCATATATTTAAATAATATAATAATATATTCATATTTAATTGCTAATAACTACAGATTTAAAAGATTGATATAAATATATTTTAGGCTAAATGCATTTTTGGTCTCATAACTTTTACTTAGGTCTCAATTTGGTCTCATAACTTTTTTTTTGCATTTTTTGTCCATATCTTTTCTTCAGGTTGCAGATTTGGTCCCGTGTCACACTTTTGGTCTCATATCTTTGGGTAAGGTTGTAGAATTGGTTTCATATCTTTTGATCAACTTGCAGAATTAGTCCTATATCTTTGGGTTAGGTGCAGAATTAGTCTCATACCTTTGGGTCAGGTGGGACTGACGGTGAAATTTTTTGTAAAGATATGGGACCAATTCTGCAATCTGACTAAAAAAGATATGAGAACAAAAGTGATCGGGACTCAATCTGCAACTTTTTGCAAAGTTATGGGACCAAATTAAGACTTGAGCGAAAGTTGTGAGACCAAAAGTGCACTTTAGCCTATATTTTATATTAATAAAGAAAATTTTAATTTAAAAAAATTTTTGAATTTGAACCTAGATATGAATATTTGATTATTAGTAGAATCGGTAGATAAAAAGTTGATTATATCTTACTTTATACGGTAATTATATCCTACTATCATTCTCATCCTCTCGGTAGAACAGTTGCACTTGCCCACGTATGGAATTGGAAGCCATCTTTCATATTAGAGACATCAGTATATCTATCTATATCTATATATATTGAATATTGAAGCCTCCATGTGCGACACTGTCGTGGCTATCTTACCCAAAAAAAAACAAAGTCGCGTGGCCTTAAAATAACACTTGCAATTCCGCCGGCGTCTTCTAGATTTCTACAACAAACACAATTTTATATATATATATATATATATGAGCATTGGTTATTATTGATTAATTTTGATATTATCTTCTAATATTGTTGGGTGAGTGTGATGACGAGGAATATTGAATCCTTGCCTGAAGAGTGTGTGTCTATGATTTTGTCCTTCACATCTCCCGCTGATGCTTCCAGATTTTCTGTGCTCTCTTCCTCACTCCGTTCTTCTTCTCTCTCTGATATGCTCTGGTTTTCCTTTTTGCCCTCTCACTTCAACGACGTCGTTTCAAGGGCTGTCACGCCCATCCATTTTTCTTCCTTCAGACATCTCTTCTATTCTCTTTCCCGTCCTACCCTCCTCGACGGGGGCACCAAGGTCATTTCCTTAATTCCTCTGTTTTTCCCCTTTTCATTCTTCCTTCATTAACTAGTTGTTGTAATCTTATATTGTATTTCAGTGTTTCCAATTGGATAAGCAAAGTGGTCAAATTTCTTACCTCTTATCCGCTAAGGAACTATACATAGCATGGGGCGACATTCCCATGTATTGGAGCTGGATACCAATGCCCGACTCAAGGTACTTGCTCATTATTTCCTCAAAATTCGATTCATAGTGAAATTGATGAATGAATGAATGAATGAAGTCTTGGAGTTTTTTTGGTTTTTTTAAAACTCCCACATCGGTTTGCATAGCAAAAATTGAGAGGGTGAGGAGGTTTATAAATAGAGGGATTTTTCACTACCATAAAATTATTAGTCTATGAGTATAATTTTTGCCATTATATATAGTAAAATTTGTTCTATAGGTGGTAACCGTAATATAAGTCTTGATGCACCCAACTAATATAAGTCTTGATGCACCCAACTAAAATTCTCTATTTCCTCTACCTTCATTTGTTGTGTGAAGTTGATGAATGAATGAAGGAATTTGAATTAAATTTTTTGCAGGTTCCCTGTGGTTGCTCATCTAAGAACAACGAACTGGTTAGAAATCAAAGGAAAAATCAAAACAGGGATTCTCACACCAAACACATGGTACACAGTATATCTGATAATGAAGGTGTCCCATCGAGCCTATGGGCTTGATTGTGGGCCATCTCAAGTGTCAGTCCAAGTTGGAGACAATGTGAAGAACGAGGGTACGGCCTACTTGTGCGAGAAAGACGACCAGAAACAGAAGATGGAGAATCTGTTTTATGGGAATCGAAGAGACAGAAATCATGAGGGTCATAGGGTGCCCTTCAAAAGGGAAGATGGGTGGATGGAGATTGAGATGGGAGAGTTTTTCAGTGATCACAGAGACCAAGAGGTGAACATGAGTCTCATGGAGGTGAGTTATCAATTGAAAGGAGGGCTTATCATCGAAGGCATTCAAATTAGGCCAAAACATGTTTCGTCCCATTGACCCACATCCACATATATATGCGTTACAGCCTTAAAGTGTTGCATAGTATATAAGCATCTCCTCACTTTCTTGTACATTTTTTTGTTTTCTTTTATTGCTATCTATTACTTTTTGGTTTTTATCTCAAGGATGTAATCTACTTTATTATTTTTTTCAGATTTTGGTTTTTGATACGCAGTCAATGTGGTGGGTTATATATAATTCTGGTTAATAATTATTAATTTACGTCGACCGGCTTCATCTGGTGTTAGTTTTTCAAAAACAAATACAAAATACTGTATAACCCAATTGATTCCGTACTTTTTTGATATACCCTGAAAATTACAGTTAAGAAACAGAGTGGAAATCAAAAGATTGAGAACGACCAATTCGTCCGTGCACGAGCGGATAGCAGCTAGTTAAACAGTCCAAAAATCTCTTTAGCAGATAGGAAATTCAATTAACTCAGGCTCAGGGAATTAAAAATGAGATGGTTTCTCTTTCTCATCTTGACATGTTAATATTTTATTCACTCTGTTAATATGTTATTCCAAAGTAATATAGAAGTTCTCAACACTTTGTTGGTGTTACCGTGTTACGTCTTTTGAGAAAATTTTGCGATTGGGATGTGGGCAATCAAAGTATGGATGAGAATTGCGATTACAATGCCAATTCTCGAAGCCATTTTCTCTGATTTTTGTTCTGAAGAGAGGGATTCTGACAGTACACATGGTCAAATCCTTGGAATTGAATTTGAATTAATCCCCATAAATGAAGAGAGAAAACGAAAATGTTAGTTTCATATATTTTATTATTTTATACACAATAAATTATCTTTAGAATCCAAATCTTAAAACCTCTTTATTAGTTCCCATTAATTGATTAACATAAAGATAATGATGAGTCCGGGCGACGCCAATATTTATTTTTCTTACCAAAAAAACAAATAAAGATAATGATGAGAAAAAGAAAAAATAATGATGAAATGTTGTTTAGAAGACACTGAAATATAATATAACAATATATTATCGGGTTAAGTTTTGAGAAAATGTATTTACCCCACCTGAGCTTGTATGTATTCAATTGCAATATAATATATCTTCCTAATGTATAAAAATAATATAACAATTTCTTTTAAATGGAAATGCTACCAATTTTATTAATGAGAAGAATCGGCTATAAGAATAACAACAAAAGCATCAAGAGGGCTATCAAGTCAATCCAGTAAATCAGAAATAGGACAAAGAGACTTAGCAAGCGTATGAGCTGCCTTATTACAACACCTTTTCCAAACTAAATAAAAAAATCAAACTGATGACTAATAAAGAAAAGATTATTCCTATCCACATACAAGTGTCAAGATCTCTCAAACTTTGATTCTAATGATATAACAATCTTAAGTATTAAATTTAAGTGACATTTTGAATTCAATACTATAACATTATCTCTATTGGAATTTGAAAGATTCTTCGATTATAGCTATTTGTAGAATGTAACCAGTTGGGCCACGTAATTGAATTTAGATTAATCAGGCGAAGTTTTGAATACTAGATAAACAACAAAATAATAACAATACTAATAATAATAATATTTTACTCTTTAATCTATGGATATGTTAGAAATACTCTTCCCACTATTAATAACTCCATTATCTTCTTCTCTTTTAAATTTTTATATAAATTACATTTGCTTCATGTAATTATTAAATCACTTTAAATGGCATGATTATCTTCATTATCATTTAATACTATAATTTAATTTAAATATCTCTCCTTTATTTTTAGATCATATTCTTTGTTTTTGGCCGAAGATCTAGTTAATTAGTTGTAACTCAATTTTCAATGAGATATTATTAATTGTAATGTCTCATAATTTTTTTTGGGTGGGAAAAGTCTCATAATTTAAGTTATGACTTTTGTAAAGTTCATATTACTATCTCATTAATTTGCAATTATATTGATAATGATCAAAATTATATATATGTTATTTTTTTAAGAAAACGACAAGGTTTTTATTACATCAATCCATATTTGAAGGTGCATGGGTTATAGATCGATTTACAGCTACCTGCATCAATTAACACTGCTAGATGTATCAAATCCCTTGTATTCGGATCTCCATAATTAATGAATATTTTTGTGCAGTGTATTAAATTTAATCATTTTAATAGTTAACAATGTAAATTAAAAACAAATGGAAATAATAGAATGTTAATAAAAAAAACTTAGGATAAGATTTGAAAATAAGATATAAGGTATGTAATTAATAATTATTTAAGAATTGTACTTTAAAAAAATAATTTAAGAAACGAATAGATAAAACATATGTATATAGATAAAACAATTCTTATGGCTGTGCGATAAAATTTTGCCACGAGCACTGTTTTTGGCAGCTTCAATCTTGATTGAATAGTTTTGACATTTGAGATATGTTCAGTCTCTGAAGGCACATAGCATAAGCACAATACAGTGGTGGGCCATGTATATACAGGCGTTAAATGTCTTGTACCCACAACTTGTGCACGCAGAAAATGCTAACTTTTCTTATCAAAAAAGAAAATGCTAACTTATTAGTATACTAGTATTACAGTAATTACACTTCGGTTCAATGAATTCAGTTTTCGGTGGATGATTAATCCAAACAAACAAAAAAAGTTTTCGGTGGATGAAAAAGTAGACCACAGCTTCCACGTTGAAAAATGGGAAGGTCCATTGAGCGCAGCCCAAATCCGAAGCTTGATACTAAATGAGGAAACTTACAATTTGGTCTCTTTTTTTTACTGAGTCAATGATTTGGTCCCTCATTTATTGAAATTGACTACTCAGTCCCTCATTTATCATAATTGTGAACTATTTAGTCCCTCATTTATCATAATCATCAACTATCAGACATTAAATGTTTACATGATATCGTTAAATCTCACTTTAACATTCTAATCACCTAAACTAACCGAACCGGACCAACAAACACAATTAAACCGGCCTAAAATTGAGTTAGAACCAAATATTTGTATTACACGTGAAACTTCCATAAGACATAAATTATTGAATTATTTCTAAATCTCAAAGCCCAGGTGGTCCCCAAATAGTTAAATATGTGACATTTAACGTGTTATATGTACACTTAATGACCATATTATCAGTGTTAGTAACAAAGATGGGCTACAAGGACTAACAAGTTGACATTGATAAATTTTTTAGGGGCCAAATAGTCTATTTCAAAAATGCATGGACCAAATAGTTAAAACTGTGAAAAAGGAGGGACCGAATAGTAGATTTCCTCCTAATAAATTGATAATCTTTTTTTTTTTTTTTTGGCCCTGGAATTGATAATCTTGAGTAGCTTTGAGAATTGAGATTCAACAAATTCTGGATTATATTTTAAAACCAAGAAACGAATTCAAGATTAATAGGATGAAGACATCCATAAGAAATTTGTTTTATGAGTATGACCAAATGAGTTCATATGGTGACAACGTTAATCACATCCAATCAAAAAGTGCAAGTTTTTAAGAAATAACGTGCACTGGTCTTATAAATGTGCTCATTGTATTGGCCTCATGTCGACATATTCTAGTCATGTCCGGGAGACGCAAAACATAAATAGAGTAGAACTTCATTATGCAATTTGCAATCTTTTTGCAGAAAAATGATAGAACTTTTGCCAGATGATTGTCTTTCTCACATATTGTCGTTGACGTCTCCTCAAGATGTGAGTAAGGTTTGTGTCATTTCCTCGACGGCAAGGTCAATGGCAAATTCAGACACTATATGGGACAAGTTTTTACCACTTCATCATCAAGAAATTCTCTCCACGCTGGTGGCTCCATTGATTTATTCCTCAAAGAAAGACCTGTTTCTCCGTCTAAGTAACCCACATCTAATCGACGAAGGTAACAAGGTAATCTCAAATATCCCAAATTTGCGTGATTGAAAATCAATTTCAGAGAGTGCATAATTAAACCAGCATCTTCTACATGTCTAAAATGTACACAATTAATGAATTAACCTGGTTACGTTGATGAAACTTGAAACAGATGTTCTCAATTGAGAAATCAACAGGTAAAATATGTTACGTGCTGAGTGCGAGGGAGCTGTCAATTGCGTGGGGAAGCTTCCCTCTGTATTGGTCCTGGAAACCTCTTCAATCCTCAAGGTTTCTCGATCGCTTCATTTTTCTTTCAATCATACAAACTCATTCATTCTCAATGCCATTTAAAATTTGAAGGTCAAAAGTTCATTTTGGTCCTAAATGTATATTCTTATGTTTATTTTGGTCCATTATGTTTCAAAATGTTCAAATTGATCTTAAATGTTGACAAAATGATTCATTTTGATCTTAAATATTGATAAAATGTTTCATTTTGGTCCAAACATATTGAATCTGATCATATTTATGTCGTATCTCATTTCAAGTTTAAATAAATTGTTAAAGAGCAATTCGTAGCTCTGAATTCGCCGCATTCGAATCTGAAATGAGAGATATATAATCAACTTTGCTTGTTTGACCATAAATCAAAAGGTATACTTTTAGGATAGATTTGACTTCGTTTGCTGACGGTCCTGGATAGAGAAAGTAATTTTCGAGAATAATATGTAGCTCTAAACTTGTCACGTTTGAACTTGAAACAAGTCATATTCAATAGTTGGGACCAAAATAAAACATTTTGTAAATATTTAGAACCAATCTAAACATAATAAAACACAATGAACCAAAATTAACATTAGAGCATAGGCCTAAATGACCCTTTAACCAAATTTGAATGTACCATGTTCGTACGTAGGTTTAGAGAAGTTGCTGAACTCAGAACCATTTGGTGGCTAGAAATCAAAGGCAGCATCGAAACTCGGAAGCTATCTCCGAGAACAATGTACGGAGCGTATCTGATAGTGAAAATCGCAGATCGAGCTTACGGATTAGACATGTTACCATCGGAAGTGTCCGTGGAGGTCGGAAAATTCAGATCAAAGGGAAGTGTTTACGTGCGTTCGCCTTCGAAACAGAGAGACAAGAACAAGACGCAGTCATTGAGAGGAAATTGTCAAGAAGTGTGTCTCGCTTGTTGTATGCGTCGTGAAGACGAAGAATGGTTGGAGATCGAATTGGGAAGTTTCTTCAACGAAGGAGAAGATGATGACAATGAGGTCAAAATGTGCCTCAAGGAGGTCAAAGGCGTACATTTGAAAGCTGGACTTATCATCGAGGGTATTGAAATTAGGCCCATTTCATTAGACCAGGCCTTTATTTAAGTTAGGCCCAAATCCCTCATTGAAACCCTAAAACTTCACTGTTATCCTTCTATATAAACCGCATTCACCTTCGGTTTCTCATTCCTCTATGGCTGTATGCTGTATCCCTTCTTTCCTCAAGCGTTTGTGTCTGTTTTGTTCCCTCATTTTATTTTTCGTTATTCAAGTTTTGTTATGTGTTTGATGATATATGTACTGCCGCTATGAATTTGCCGAACTGCGATGATGATATTTGTGATTCCCAGCTCACTACGAGACCTTCTGTAGGTCAGTGAATATAACGACTCACATACTTATATCTGAGCTTTTCTCACAAGTTCTTTTTGATCTCGCTTCTTGATTGGATATTCCTCAATTTGTACGCATGTTCTAAAACTTGTTTCGCCCTTCATTTTCTTTAAAATGTCTCAGGAAACAAGAACAACCGTTAGTGAGAAACCCGTGATGATAAAGTTATATCACAATCATCACTTGTCCACTGTAAAAATACAGTGCTTTCCATTCGTTTTACTATTTGTGTCAATAATTGAGAATTATGAGACTTTTATATGACGAGCAAAATGTTGGTAGAATAAAAAGTGAGGATATTTGACTTTATTTAAAATAAATACGAAAAATGGAAAAGTATTTAAGTAAGTGTGGGTCAACAATTAAATTTGATTACCTGACCAAGGAGCATAATCTTTCTATTGAGATGACGATTAATTCTACAAAGTAAGGACCAAGGAGCTTAATTAGAAGGACGGTGTGCCGCATATTCAGGAGTTTGTGGATGCAAAGGGCTAGTGCTTTGTGTATCAATACGCCTAGTGCTTTGTGTTTTTTGGTTTTCTTTGGGCTTTTCATTACCCAAAAAATATGACTACGAGGACTAGGGTTATATATCACAATTATAATGGGTATAAATCATGTAGATATATATGACTATGAGGACTAGGGTTATTACTTATTAGTAAGTAATTACTACGGTTGACAATCTCAACCCAATCAACTCAACTACAAAATTAACTAACTCAACCCAATTAAATAATGGGTCAAGATAAGTTAGGTCCAAAATTGACCTATTAAATTTGGATTGGGTTGGATTTTACTCAACCCAACTCAAATGTGTATCAAAATCATGTAGTTTCATAATATGAGGTATGAATTTCATAAGTTTTTGCAAAAATTACAAAATTCTCTCCAAATAATTTCAAAATTTACAAAAAAGTTCCTAAACCATAATATTTAAGGACACAAATAAAAATTATAAAAAAAATTTGGACCAAAATTATAATTTTAAAAAATATTGGAAAAAAGTAAAATTACAGATTAGTCCTAAATTAGGAAAAAAATTGCATTTTAGTCCCACTAAACCGTAAGTTTAGTGGAAGGAAGATGAATTTTGCAATTTTTTTACAAAATTTACATAATGACCCTAAATATTTTCACAATTTACAAAAAAGTCCCTAGATCATGATATTTTAGGACTAAAATGAAAATTTTAAAAAATAATTGGGGTTAAAATATAATTTTTAAAATATGAAAAAGGTGGAAATTGCAAATCAGTCCAAAATCTGAAAAAATAATACTATTTAGTCTTAAATTTGAATAATTTAAAAATTATTCTAATTTTGCAATTGCATTTATATTTTTTAAATGGGTCATGACCCATAAAATTAAGGGTTGACCCATTTAAAAAATATAAATGGGTCATAAATAAGTCGGTCAATGACTCATTTATGACCCAACCATTTACAATCCAACCCAACTATTTGCCACCCCTAGTAAAATTAACCAAAATATAAAATATTTAGGATGAAGAAAGTATATACATTTTTTGGTCGATTTGCGTTTGGGAAGTATATACATTTTGATGCTATAACTATGTATGAAGAAAGTAGCAGAAAGTGGGTTGTGAAAGGCAGAGGATGACAAGAATAACGTCCAAATCGTGTCTTCAAAATATGAGTATGAGTGGGCCATTTTGGGCACCGAATCACTCACTAACATCTGCACCATCTTCTGTAGCTATCGCTCACATGCTTCCACGTGATTCCTATAAACTCAATCATTCATGAAATCTCTCATGTCTTCTCTTGTTTTCGTCTTCAATTATTACTACATTCCATCTCATTCAATTCAACCTTAAACCAAACCAAGCATTAACTAGCAGTTCATCTCCACCAAAATGTTGCATTTTGTGGAATATATTTCGTACTAAATTCTATATGGTTTTACCCAACATAAGTAATGATTGAAAAATAAAATGTAAACTCCTTTCCCCAAAAACTAATTTTATATAAATTTTGATTACATTTACAATTAACTTAGTACTTTTAAATAAGTATTCATTATTTGATTATAATTTAATGATAAATCATTTTAAAAATTTAATGTAACTAAATGAAAACAGAAATGCTGCCAGAGCTTAGATTATCATTATAAGCGAGTCCTTGATGTCATTGTCTGTTATATAATGGATGAACCAGGCAAGTCCCATGTGGGTGTGCCTTGTCAACAGATTCATTAGTACAAACTAAAATAATGCATTTGGAGGAGTACGAGTCATAAATGATTAAATCAAATGACAGCGAATGAACTAATTCTATCTTTATCCAATTATAAAATGCGGACTTAATTATCCAGGCCACAGGCGGCTACAAACCAGATTAACCAAAATAAGAGCAGGTGAGGAGGTGATCCACATCATTTAAATAAAAGGTCAAATGCACTTTTAGTCCTATAACTTTTACTAAGGTCTCAATTTGGTCCTATAACTTTTTTTGTTATACTTTTGGTCTCATGTTTTCAAAAAGTTACAAATTTGGTCCCGTATCACTTTAGGTCCCATATCTTTTGATCAGGTTACAGAATTGGTCTCATATTTTTACAAAAAGTTTCACCGTCAATCTTACCTGATCCAAATATATGGGACCAATTCTTCATCTGACCCAAATATATGAGACAAATTCTGCAATCTGACCAAAATATATGAGATCAATTCTGCAACATGACCCAAAGATATGAGACCAAAAGTTTAACAACAAAAGTTATGGGACCAAATTGAGACCTTAGCAATAGTTACAGGACCAAAAATGCACTTTAGCCTAAATAAAATTAGTAAAAAAAAAAAGGAGTAGCAAATTAAAGATGAGATTAGATTTGGCTTTGGTTAATCGGTGGCGCCGAAGTGAAGTGATGATTAAAAAGGTGAGTTAGCAAAAGAGAGTAATGGAATAGAATGATCCAAGCTAATCTGGATCCCGACACAATCCATACATGATACATCCATAATGTCACTTGCTTGAAAAGCATAATTCGTAGCGTTACTTACACGTGTCCACGTTTAACCACCTTAAACTCGGGTCTCTCATTTATTCTTTGCTTTCCCCTTCGTATTTGTTCCTTCTCACCCAAAACGACGACATGTTTTCAACGCTTCCCAAATCTCACTCGTTTAATGCTCTTTGTCGTCCATTCCACTTGTGACTCTTCATTCGTTTCCTTTCCTACGTTTCATAATGTCTGAATCCGGGATTTCAACGAGAGGTCTCAGCGATATTCCCGAAATTCTCGCCATACGTCTCGGAATTGATCTCGTCTCGGCTGCCAGACGAAATATTCAGCTCCTGAGAACTGTCTCCGACTCTCACTGGCTTCACCACACTCCCACTCTCCTCCATTCCATCCGAAGGTTTCAATTTCTCTCATCTCGTCTCGTCTCATCTTCTCGTGCTGCCTTCTTCTTCACCTGATTTGGGTTTTTTCAGGTATCATGAATTCTGGATGCCCTTGATTTCTGATCTGATTCTCTCCCATTCATCTTCAACCCTTCCCATGATTCTTCCTCCCTTAGATGTCCACTGGGTTTGGTTCTGTCACACATTAAACCCGGTATGCAATATTCAAAATCCTTCCTTTACTTTCTTACTTGAGATAAAGAAAATAAAAAAACTAATTTTTGAACTGGTTCAGGTGAGTTACAAGCAATACTGTGAAACAAGATTCTCGAGACTCATTGGGAAACCCACCATCTTCGACGAAGAGAATGAAGAGTACGCTTTGTTGAGATGCAGGGAAATTTGGGACCGTAAATACCCATCAGAATCATTCGAGATTAATGAGGTCAATTATTCGGATTCCAAAAACAACAACATCGTGGTTGCTTCAAATGACGATGATGATTTGTTTAAGCAAGTTACAAGGCTTAAGTTTTTGTACTTTAAGTTCTCGGAGGCGTATAGGTCGGAAATCGTCTACTTAATAGCAGCGAGACAGAGATACAAGGCGTTTTTGCATATGTTGCAGAGGTTAGCAGATGGGTCTTCTTCCCATTTGGTACCTACTTCGGATATTATGTTAATGTGGCTGACCCACCAGGTGCGTTCATAAAGTTTTTGGCCATTGCTTCCATTTGTTGCAATTCTTAATTAATTTGTAGTTGGTGGAAGCAATAGCGACGTAGCTTCTTCCATATATTCAATATTAATTCTCGTTTCTTTATATGTTATCTTTTGAGCCTGCAGAGTCATGGTCCATCCATATCATTGTTTATCTTTCTTGTTCTCCTTTTCATCCACTCTTGCCTTTTGCTTTCTGTGATCAATCAATGTGCAATGACTCCAACGCATGAATACAAAAACAATTTTAAACATTGAAATAAAGTTTAAATTTATCTCAGTAGTTTAACTTACTACCATCAAACAATTGAATTATAATATTGTGGGTTGTGATTATTCTCATCAAGGCTTTTTGGTTACTTAGCTTGTTGTGTTAGAATTAGTTTTAAATCAAATGTGTGCATTACAGTATGATAGCAATTTTATCAACCTGATCATCTATATATAGATATACTCAATTAATCATCCACTTGTTTTCTTGTTGGTAACTTTTTTTTTTCTTCCTTTTTTTGTTTCCTTTTAAGACTACTAATAACTCTGAAATTATGAATGGAGCAGAGCTACCCAACAGTGTATATGGAAGATTTAAAAGCATTGGCCTTAGAGGGTGATATGTGGAAAGTGGCTTGTCTGTGGGAAACCCCAAAGAAGGAAGAAATTGAAGTAACCAAGAAGTTGTGGGACAGTGCATTTAATCAACCTTATGAAAAAGCTGGTGGTGGGGTGGCTTTTTCATCGGAACAAGTTTCCATAGCCAAGTCCCCAGTGTATTGGGAAGATTCAGACATAGACGTCAATACAAAATACAAGTCCATGCTTCCAAGATTCTTACTCGAGGTTATTTTATGATCATTTTTGTAGGTGGCATTATTTACGAATTCATTAATACATTGTGAAAATGTGTGAATTTGCATTGCAGGTGTGTGTGTTTCTGAAGCTTAACTCGAGTATGAAAGCATTGCAAAAGGATATAAACCGTGACTTCCTACGCTTCCGCGTGGTAAGGTGTCATTGTCAGCTCAAGCTTGATAGAGCCTTCTCGAGTTTCCCCTTTGATTCATGGGAAAAAGCTTGGCTGCTTTACTGTGAGTTTGGGACCAGAGGGATCATAATTGAGAGTCGTCGTCATGGTGGTATCTGTGTAAAAGGAAGCAGCCTCCGAGAGAGTGACATATTCCGATGGAATGATTTGCTGAGAGCCAATTCTCTGACTTTGGAGAAGGAACTCAGTGAGCATGTGAGTGTTGTTGCTTCAATAACCCCACCAGTTCAAGCTCCTTACTTGTTGAAATGTGTGCCAGATCGAGTCACAGATGATTCGGGGGCAATGATATCGGATGTGATTCTCAAAATGAATAGCTATCGCCCTCAAGAAGGCCGGTGGTTGTCTCGCACAGTCCTTGATCATGCAGGGAGAGAGTGTTTTGTCATTAGAATAAGGTCAACTTTCAAAAATCTCCTATGTTACTTGGTTATTATATTCGTTATTAATAATTAATGCGTGTTTGAATTACAGGGTAGGAGGAGGGTTTTGGAGAAGAGGAGGTGAAGCTCCTTCAACTGTGAAATGGGAAGATAGGATCATTGAGGTACGAGAAGGATCTTGGTCTTATGTGGCTGGTTCCATTGGAAGAGCACCTGGTATGTTTTGTAAATAGTATACATGTGTGTCAAATAAAACTTCTAGATTAAAAAAGAGCTAAGAGTATATAAGTTAAGATGTGAAAATGAAATATAACTAATGGAGATAAATGTGAGTTTTGCAGTTCAAAATTGATGATTCCCTCAACCTTATGGGCATGTGTAGACAAGGTGACAGATTATTTTACTAAAATTATCTTTTCACATAAGAAGAGTTTATCTAATCTTGGGGAGTGTCGTATCCTGATCTTTTGAGAAATTGTGAAATATCTCTTAAGAAGAGTGTTCATATGATATGATTCAAACTACATTAAATACTATATATCCTATACACTAATCTCCAACAATCTCAAATAATTTGTGCTTCTATATATATGTTTCTGTCTAGTACAGAGAAGGTGGTTGCCACTGCAACACCAAAAGAGCCAGGGGAACAATGGAAAGCTGCATGGTGCTTTTCAACAGGAGATGAATTGATTATACAGTGGGAATCATCACTCTCCATGTCAGCTCTCAGCTTTAGTGTGAAAAACCAAACATCTCCAGAGTCATCGGTACAATGGACACTTTCTCTAATCAAAACAATACTCTATAGAGTTTTCTTAACTTGGCCTAAAGAGTCAGAGTCATGAATTGCAGGTGAAGCTATTGAAAGGTAGGCAAATGCAGTATCAAGTAGCGAAGAAGGAAGAGCAAAAGGAAGAAGAGGATGATGAGGGTTTTGTAACACTAGTGCGTTTCACAGAAGAGAACCCAAATGGAAAAGCAACGGCTTTACTGAATTGGAGGCTATTGGTTGTAGAATTATTACCAGAAGAAGATGCAGTATTGGCACTTTTGCTTTGTATTTCAATACTGAAAAGTGTATCAGAGATGAGAAAAGAAGACGTGGGAGGATTGTTGATGAGGAGAAGAATAAAGGAACAAAAGCTTGGAACAAGAGATTGGGGTTCTGTGATACTTGATCCATCATCATCGACGAATGATATTGACTCACCTTATCTTCAACCTTGGTATTGGAATGCTGATGCAGTTATGGCATCTGATGATGTAGCAGCAGATCAATATCTCAAGAAATCACACCCAATAATGAATCAATCAACAGCCGAAGGCAGTGATAAGTTATACAAGCGAGGACTTTTAAGTTAACAGAAGCTTTGATAATTATCAGTAGCAGTTTTGTTTTTGTTAGAAAGTGTTGAAGTCCTACATTGTTTGGTTAAAGAGTCTTGTAACTCTATATATATAATGAGGCAATCATCTTCCTTTGATGGCTCTGATACCATGTAGGAAGGTGAGTTAGGTCTTTCTACATGATAATTATCAAAGCAAAGCAACGTAGATAATCTTAGACCCGTCACATGATAATTATCAAAGCAAAGCAACGTAGATAATCTTAGACCCGTCACAGAATATGTATTTAATTCATTTTCTCCATAATTAGTCAATGACTTGTAAATATTTTTACATTTTTTTTATTCTTCAATTCTGTAAAATTGAGCTTGATTACAACATATTTCAAAGACTGAACTTGTGTTTCTTTGACCAAAGAAAAAAAAGATGTCTGCTCATCTTTAGAACACGACTTTACTCCCAAATTGACCCAGCAATCTTTTTTTAAAAAAAAGAAAGTGATTTTGACTGGGGTGGGAATACTGAGAAGATGAATGATACGTGAAATGAAATACTGAGATCTATTTTGGTAGATATTACTCTGATCTTATATTTTCCTTTAAGGGGCATATAATTTTGTTCCTATCTCAATCTCATAGTGATATTATTAATATAAAAACAAGAAGAAATGATATGAATTGATAAGTTGAGGAATGCTGTTGGATTTTGGTTATTCATTTTGCAATCTGAGTTCAGATCAGATATATATATATAGGTAAAAGGTTTATTTTGGTCCTAAATGTATACCTTTATGTTTATTTTGGTCTAAATATTGGTAAAATGTTTCATTTTGGTCCCAAATTATTGAATTTGATCATATTTCTCTCGTCTCTCATTGCAAGTTCAAAGGATTTGTTAAGAGGAACTCGTAACTGTAAATTTGTCACTTTTGAATTTGAAACGAGAGAGATATAATCAACTTTCCTTGTTTGACCATAAAATGAGAGGTCTACTTTTAGGATCGATTTGACATGATTTGCTGACGGCTCCAACTAGATAGAGAAAGTACTCTTCGAGAACAATATGTAACTCTAAATTCGTCACGTTTAAATTTGAAAAAAAACCATATTCAATAGGTGGGACCAAAATGAAATATTTTGCAAACATTTAGGACCAATTTGAACATTTTAAAATATAATGGATCAAAATGAACATTAAGGCATACATTTAGAATCAAAATGACCTTTTAACCTATATATACTAATATACGTACGGTGCTTGCTTTGTGAAGTTGTGAGTGATGGCAGTGCTATTTGGTACCCCACAGGTGTATCGTACATTGTCGTATCAACCTATCATGAATCGCTTTCCAATCTCCAACCTACGTGTCTCGTCTGCATGGGGAGTGGTGAAGTATGAAAATTAAAGTATTAANTCACTTTTTTTGTTGCACTATTGGTCCTATATTTTTTGCTCAAGTTGCAAATTTAGTCTCGTGTTACACTTTTGGTCCCATATCATTGGGTCATGTTGCATAATTGGTCTCGTATCTTTTGGGTCAAGTGCAGAATTGGTCTCATATCTTTGGATCAAGTAGGACTAGCGGTGAAACTTTTTGCAAAGATATAGGACTAATTCTACAACCTGACAAAAAGATATAGGGCCAAAAGTGATAGGGGACCAAATTTGCAACTTTTTGCGAAGATATGAGACCAAAAGTGCAACAAAAAAAGTTATAGGACCAAATTGATACTTGAGCAAAAGTTATGGAACCAAAAGTGCAATTTGACCAATAATTTATTAACACTACATCCTCAATTAATATTCCCACCCCAACCCCCCCACATGCTAATCGCATAATGTCTACAATGCCCTCGCATTTTCCATACATGATCAACAAACAGAATCTTTTAGAAGAAGACAAACACAAACAAAACTCAAACTCACCACTTATGATATATGAATTCATGTACGTAATTGTGTATGTTTGAAAATAGGAGTTAGTTATAATATCATTATATTGCATAATTATATAAAAGTGGGTGTGCTATGAGGGCAAGATAAATCTAATTAGTGTAAAGGCAAAGGGCGTTTTTGGTTAATGAGGCCAAAGTGGGAGGAAACCTATTATTTGGTCCCTCCTTTTTCACACTTTTAACTATTTGATCCCTGCATTTTTGAAATAGACTATTTGGTCCCTTAAAAATTAAAAATGTCAACTCGTTAGTCCCTGTAGCCTATCTCTGTTACCATCACTGACAACCTGGTTATTAAGTGCACATGTAACACACTAAATATTACATATTTAACTATTTGGAACTACCTAGGGTTTGAGATTTGGGAATAATTCAATAATTTATACCTTATGGAAGCTTCACGCGTAATACAAATATTTGGGTCTGACTCAATTTTAGGTCGATTTTGTTGTATTTGTTGGTCCGATTCGGTTGATTTAGGTTATTAGGATGCTAAAGTGGCATTTAACGATGTCATGTAAGCATTTAACTTCTGATAGTTGACGATTATGATAAATGAGGGACTAAATAGTAGACAATTCTAATTTTTGAGGGACCAAATAGTCTATTTCAAAAATGTAGGGACCAAATAGTTAAAAGTGTAAAAAAGGAGGGATCAAATAGTTGGTTTCCTCGCCAACATGGTGTAAGCAATTTCAGGCGAATAAGCATTTGCCACGCCACACAAAATGTGAAGGAGTGTGTAATTGAAATCCTGTAATGATAGAAAAAGGAAGCAGGGGTAGTACAATATTGGACATGCCCGTACATGAAAAGAAAAGCACACTCTCTTTCTCTTTCTCTTTCTCTTTCTGTTTCGCTATTCTCTTTCTTCATCTCTTTTCACCACCATAACCATTTTCCCTTCTCTGCGATTCTTCTTGCGTTCATCAATCTCCGATTTTCCAAATCAGAAGTCACCGACACAATGAACCAACCCCCTGAGGAAGAAGCCCATCGCCGATTATTCCTCACGCTTTCCATTTCCACCCACCATCCTCTTCTTCATCTTCGTCTCTTGTTTCTCTTCGTGCCCACCTAAGCTAAATCCTCCTTCCATGAATTCATTCCCTTTAATTCCCCATCTTCAAAATCTAAGCCCTGTATTGTTTTTCTTTATTTCATTTTTCTTCCTTTTTCCCACTTCGATTTCTTCGGCTGCCAAGATTTGGAAAATTTGTTAATGCTTTCTGAATCTAATCAATCTATGCTCTGTCACTTAACCGAAGATTTGCTTGTTCGCGTTCTTGACAAGCTCATCTCCGACGCGGATCGGAAATCATGTCGGCTTGTTTGCAAGGACTTTCTTCTAGCCGAATCGTTTACGAGGAGACAAATCCGGATCCTCCGTATCGAGTTCGTGCTCGGATTGCTTCAAAAATACTCTAACATTGAGAAACTCGACCTTTCGGTGTGCCCACGGATCGACGATGGAGCCGTATCGATGATACTAAGACGGGGCTCACTAAATTGGACAAAAAGACTAAGGAGGTTGGTACTTTGTCGGGCAAATGGGTTGGGGTATTCGGGT
Organism: Chamaecrista fasciculata; assembly: GCA_003254925.1. NCBI lineage: Eukaryota > Viridiplantae > Streptophyta > Magnoliopsida > Fabales > Fabaceae > Chamaecrista > Chamaecrista fasciculata. The sequence goes on along the minus strand of QANZ01044946.1, from coordinate 68,714 downwards.
TTGGCCATGTTGATAAGGGCATGTCCTTTGTTAGAGTCCATTGATGTTTCACATTGTTGGGGATTTGGAGACAGAGAGGCGGCTGCACTTTCATACGCCACGGGGTTAAGGGAGCTTAAGATGGACAAGTGCTTGGAGGTCACCGATGTTGGTTTGGCAAAGATTGCTGTTGGATGTAGCAAATTGGAGAGCCTCAGTTTAAAGTGGTGCTTGGAGATTTCTGATCTGGGTGTTGATCTTCTTTGTAAAAAGTGCTTGGATTTGAAGATTCTCGATATTTCATACTTGAAGGTTAGTTTTGCTTTTTCTCGCTCAATTAATTAATAATCAAACTGTTGGAGATTTAATAGAATGGAATCCAAGAGACATAGCCTATAATTGTAAGTTAGTAAACTATACTGTACAACAGGACTGTTATATATACAATTTTTTTGAATAAATTTCCTTCTTAAATTGTTGATACTAATATCTGAACTGGGTATCCCGGCCCTGTCCTTTAATACTCGTTGGACTGCCAAGAAAATTCAGTAATTGAAGAATGAATATGTAATACGATTTCAAGATTTAAGTGCAATTGAGAATAGAGAAGAAACAGCGACATTTTGCTTTAACACTCCTTATTTTCTGTTTTACATCCTTAGATATTAGTCAACAAATATGCAGGAATGTTTAGGTTGAATGTGAAGTTTTTCTTCAAATTATAAAACTTAGATCTTACCTCATCATAGGTGACGAGTGAGTCTTTGCAATCAATTGCTTCTCTGCCTAAGCTGGAGATTTTGGTCATGGTGGGCTGCTCTTTTGTGGATGATGTTGGACTGCGCTGTCTTGGCAAAGGATGCCCACTTCTTAAGGTGATCTATTTATGCCTGTTCTTTAATTTGTGCTTTCAACTTTTTGAAAGTTGATAAAGTTCGAGTAAGTATGCATTATGGGCTAACTAGTGTATTTTTCACGGAGTGCAGGCAATTGATGTATCAAGGTGTGATTGTGTAAGCTCATCTGGTTTAACATCCGTAGTTAATGGACATAGTGGGCTTGTGCAGATTGATGCAGGATATTGCCTCTTGGTTAGTTTATTTTGAATTTTTTGCTGTTTATGATTTATGATTAAATATTTTATTCTATTACATGTTGTATATAAATGTAAAAGTCGGGCATCATTACAGGAGCTCTCGTTACCCCTTGTTGAATGCTTGAAGAATTTAAAGAATCTGAGCACAATCAGAATTGATGGTGTTCAAGTTTCTGACCATACCCTCCAGACAATAGGTGCCAACTGCAAGTCTTTAGTGGAGATTGGTTTAAGCAAATGTATTGGAGTCACCAACATGGGAATCATGCAGTTAGTATATGGCCGTAGTAAATTGGAAATTCTCAATCTGACGTGCTGTCGATTCCTCACTGATATTGCCATCTCTGCTGTAGCAGACTCTTGCCCAAACCTCGTCTGTCTAAAGTTAGAATCATGTGAGATGGTGACTGAGAAGAGTCTTTATCATCTTGGATCCAGATGCTTGCTATTAGAGGAGCTTGATCTCACTGACTGCTCTGGCATCAACGACAGAGGTAAATTTATGAAAGTTCTATCTGAAAAGAGTATATTTGTTTTGGTTAATGTCTATTTTTATTAATTAGGCTTCGTTTACAACTATCACTAATTCTGAGAAGAATTTTCCAATATTTGAGTCGCTATTCTTTCATGCAGCACTCAAGTATCTATCAAGATGTTCTGAACTCCTGAGGTTGAAGTTAGGATTATGCACCAACATAACCGACATAGGATTGGCATATATGGCTTGTAACTTCCCAAAATTGAACGAGCTTGATCTCTACCGGTAATTGTATTTTAGAATCAATGTAATATATTGTTTCATGATTTTACAAAGCTATGAACAAAGAGGTGAGTCTGTTCAGTTAATTCTGTTTTGATGTTGCAGCTGTGCATGTATTGGAGATGATGGACTAGCAGCACTCACTAGTGGCTGCAAGAAATTAATCAAGCTCAATGTGTCATATTGCAATAGAATTACAGACAGAGGGATGGAGTACATTAGTAATCTAGATGAACTCTGTGATCTGGAGATGCGTGGACTTGTGAATATTACTAGTATGGGTATAAAACAGGTTGCAGTGAACTGCAGAAGACTGGCAGATTTAGATTTGAAACATTGTGGAGGAATTGATGATTCAGGCTTCTGTGCAATTGCTTTTTACTCGCAGAACTTGCGTCAGGTATCCCCTAATTCCTAATTGCTTCTAATAATTTCTAGCCTCTAAAATAAAAAGCAAGTCAAAAGTGACTTCTAATTCAACTTGGTGATAATGATGGCAGATAAATGTGAGCTATTGTACTGTGTCTGATATGGCTTTGTGCCTTCTCATGGGAAATTTGAAACGGCTTCAGGATGCCAAACTGGTCCATCTTGTTGAAGCTACACTAAAAGGGTTGGAACTTGCCCTCAGAAGCTGTTGTGATCGAATTAAAAAGGTCAAACTACAGGCATCTTTCAGGTTCATGCTTTCTTCCGAAATACTAGAGACACTGCATTTACGAGGGTGCAAGATCAGATGGGATTAGCTTCGTTACTTGTTGTATTATAGTTGCCTTTCCTGGAACTGATGCTACTTCGTAATATCATTTTACAGTGAAAACTTAAATTTGTTTTCTTCATTCGGTGTCAGATTTTGCTCATATAGAGGTGTACTCTATTTTATCATTAAGTAGGCTAGTCCTGACTGCCCAAATGGGTGGCTTTTTGATCTTGATCTTGTAAACCATGGGCAGTTCTGTCTGTCAAAAGGCAAACTACTGGGACTTTCAGAGATATTTTTAGAACTTTTGTAATATGAAATAACTTCCTAATTTGTATGAATATTTCATAATTTATGTGTTAATAATATCACAAAGAACTGCATTGAGACGCACCACAATAGAAGGATAATAGCATGATGCTTCCCGAAGGAAAACTAAAGAAAAAGTAGACTATAGTAAAAGATATCCCACAAAAACTAAACTATGGGCCTATCAGTTGCAAGTTTAATCTCGTTAAGGATCAATTTTACTAGAAAAATTTTCTTTTTGAAACAAACAAATCGAGAAAGTGGGGGAAAAGCCTTGGGTGGTCTCTCACGAGGTCATAATAAAATCTATGTACTAACTTTTCGGATCAGAAAAGCAACATTATTTCCCATAGTTAGGAAGACAATTTTTAAAAATAGAAAAAAAAAAGGGGGGGAGATAGAGAGAGACTTGTTATGGAACTCATTAAGGACGCGTGAATTGTATTTTAAGATATCTGATATATATGGTTATGATCATTCTAAGGTGATAAACTGATAATTGAATGACTTGTTAAGCATGTCGAATGTTGGAGTTAGCTGACTTCACAGATGCACCTGATTTTAGCTTTAAAGACATGCCTTCCACTATCTCCTCCTTCTATTCAACTGCCCTTCCACAAAAACTACTTATAATTTTATATTGCCTGTGTCTTATAATTCGACTATGAATATTAGCAATTAATAATTTATTAATGCCCGACTTCACTGTATACAAATACAAGCAATCCTCTCTCCCCGTTGTTCTAGCCAGTTTCTAATGTTGAAGCCTCTATATTCTATAATTTATTTATTTTTTGCTACGCCAAATTCTTCATTCCTGAAAATCCTTTCTTGATTCACTCGAACTCAATATTAAAACACATTCTCCTTTTCTTCCGTGTTTGTCCCCAAAGACATGGAGGAGGTACACTTGTTCCCATAAAATAATATCAATATCTCATCAAACTTGTGACATGGTCTCCACTCTAATCTAAAAAACTCACTCCATTTTTCGCCACCAAAACAAAGCTTGAGGCTTTTTAATTATAAAACAATACAGGGAGATCCAATTATTCAATTAATTATTGTGATTGCGATTTTTAGAAGAATGACAGAAACAACACAGAGCAAAGGCAACGTTTAAGTCTGTTACTGTAATATATAAATCTGGAAGATCTTAATAAAGAACCAAACCTCCAAAAACCACCCTCTAATCTTTCCATCACACCATGGCCATGAAAGTGAAGCTATCAACTCTGTTTTATGTCATTGTTTTCCTTTCATTTGTTGTCTTCCCTTCCCCATCATTTGGGGATACTACCATATGCGACCAAACACTCTATACATCATTCTGCAAAACCACTCTGCCTCCTCTTTATTCTGGATCAATCCATGATCAAGCCCTCTTCTTCCTTCACCAATCCTTATCATCCACCACAACTTTTCTCAACTTAATTTCTTCCTTCCTCACCCAACACCCCACACTACGTGCCCTTCAAGATTGTCACAACTTGGTTGAACTCAACAATGATTTCTTGTCTAACACCATTCAAACCATCCAAAACACCCTCTCTCTATCTCAAGTTTATGACTTGCAAACTTTACTTAGTGCCGTTTTGACCAACCACCAAACATGCCTTGATGGTTTGAACGAGGTGATTCCTCATCCTACCATCACTAATAGCTTATTGAGCCCTCTCTCTGATGGGACTAAACTTTATAGCATATCTCTTGCTCTCTTCACACGTGGCTGGCTCACCAATAATGGAAGGAAACTGAGAGAGACAAGGAAGTTAGTAGAGAGAGAATTTGATGAGAGTAGTGTGGAAGTGAGAGAAAGGGTGGTGGTGAACCCAGATGGATCAGGAGATTTCACTACCATCAATGATGCAATTATGGCTGCCCCTGATAACACAGGTACCAACAATGGCTACTATGTCGTTTATGTGGTTGCTGGGATCTATGAAGAGTATGTCTCCATTGATAAGAAAAAGCAAAACTTGATGATCATTGGCGATGGCATTGACAAGACCATCATCACCGGAAGTCGCAGTGTTGGTGATGGTTGGACCACCTTCCAATCCGCAACTTTTGGTAAGCCTAATAACTTGAAAATATTTCACTCCATTAACTCAATATTTTTTTTAAAAAAAAAATCTCTGNATAATAATATACTCGATCATAAGTGGATGAATAGCAAACTTTAGAGAAGAGTCTTATATATTGCAATTCACTTCTATCACAATTTAATTTGTTTTTTCTCGCATTCTTTAACTTTCATTGCGAATTTATAAATATTGATTTGTTTTTCTATAATTGGTGAAAGTGTGAATACTTGTTTGAAGTTGTGAATTTTTATTTTTTTTAGCAAAAGTTGATGATTTATATTTCATGTTTAAATTTGATTTCTTACGACTTAATATGTGTATAAGAGATTTGTTTGATTAATGTATGTGTAAATATAAAAATTTGTTATTTTTCTTATATTTGATTGGGCCAACTGGGTTTTTAGAACCAACAGTTGAATCGATGACTCATCTATTCAAACTTTTATCCAAGTGAATGACCCGTCCGAATTTTCGAACTATGATTTTAAGGCATAATAAAATCAACAGACGTATTTTTCTTTTTTCTGTTTTTAATAGATACAATGAATTCCAATCCGTAACTTTTGGTAATCCTAATAACTTGAAATTTCACTCCATAAGCTGCAAAGTATAGACAAACAAAAACTCCATCCAATTCAAAGTGGTCTGCACATAGTAAAGAACTTAGCTTGCATTACATATCAAATGAGAATAGAGGCTTTTATTATCCACGTGTGCGTCACGTGGTAAAGCTAAGATAACAGAACAAACGAACTAGAGGCTTTTACAAGTTACAACAGAAATAACAGAAAAAATAACCAAGCACAATATATGTGTGTCCAGGTGTTGTTGGAGCAGGATTCGTGGGAGTGAACATAACAATTCGCAACACGGCCGGGGCGGCGAACCATCAGGCGGTGGCGCTGCGAAACGGCGCGGACACGTCAGCATTCTACAAATGCAGTTTTGAAGGATACCAAGACACACTGTACACACATTCCATGAGGCAATTCTACAAGAATTGTGACATTTACGGGACAGTGGATTTCATATTTGGTAACGCAGCAGTTGTATTGCAAGACTGTAATATGTTCCCAAGGCTCCCAATGCAGAATCAATTCAATGCTATCACAGCACAAGGAAGAACTGACCCAAACCAAAACACTGGGATCTCCATTCAGAATTGTATCATTAGGGGAGTCTCTGAGACTGACACGTTTTTGGGTCGGCCATGGAAGGAGTACTCGAGGACTGTTTATATGCAGAGTTTGATGGAGAGTTTGATTAATCCAAAGGGGTGGGTTGAATGGTCAGGAGATTATGGTTTGAGTACTTTGTATTATGCAGAGTATAATAATTGGGGTCCTGCTTCTAATACTAGCGATAGGGTGACGTGGCCGGGTTACCACCTCATTCATCAAAAGGATGCTCGTGATTTTACAGTCTCTCTGTTTATTCAAGGCGAGTCATGGCTGCCCAAGACTGCTGTGCCTTACCAACCCGATTTATGAGGATTATCATATGACCCTTTATTTTTTCCTGTATTCACTCATTTATTATTTGTTTTTTTAATGTGATATATACATAAATAAGGGGTTTCGTGCGTGATTTTATCTTTAATTAGACAATTACAAAAATATGAAGAAGAAGAAGATGATAAATTAAACACAAATGAATGTATTTTATTTTGTATTTGAGTTAATACATAACAGTTTGGGATAAATGAAATGAATGTGTGTGGGTTAATTAATAATTAGGTTGATGCATGCGTAAAATAAGGTAACAAAATGTGTGTGGCTTTCGCGTTTGATCTTGTAAATAAAAAGACATGTTTGACTTTTCCCGTTTTGCTCCAAGCCTCACAATTTTTAGCGTAAGCCGTTGTTTCACATGAGGATATAAAAAAAGGCTTCCACAAACATACTCACGCAGGCCTCTGGAGGGATTTCACAGAGGTCTGCTTCCGCCTCACCCAACTGTTTTTTTTCCCTCCGCGGCTTCAGGTTTCCTTTGTACGTACCCATCCCAAAAATTCCTCTTTTCTTTATTTTCAATTCATTCTTTTCTAATTTTTTTGTTTGTTTTTTTTTTTTGTGAAGGCTGTTCGGGGAGCTGGTAATATAATAATAATACGTATTGATCATCCAAAATGGCCTCAGACCCAGAGGCTCGTGAAAGAATGAGGAGACTAGCCATAATCGGCGTGTCGAGTTTCTTGCTGGTGGCGATGGCCGTGGCCGTGACGGTTGGTGTGACCTTAAACCAAAGCGAAGAATCCGAATCAACCGACTCCCCAAAAGACGGAAACAAATCCCACGTGTCAGATTCAATGAAAGCCGTTACATCCATTTGTCGTCCAACGGATTACAAGAAAGAATGTGTGACGAGTCTGACGTCAGAAGCCGGCAACAGCACAGACCCCAAAGAATTAATCAAGAAAGTTTTCAACATCACCATTCGTTCCGTTGGGGAGAGTCTTCAGAAAACACACGTGATTCAGGAGTTGGAGAAAGATCCCAAATCCAAAATGGCACTGGACACGTGTATGAATCTTATGGGTCTCAGCATCGGGGAGTTTCGTAGGTCGGTGGAGAATATGGGATCGTTCGATTTGGCGGGAGTTGACACTATGCTTATGAACTTAAAGGTTTGGATAAGCGGTGCCATCACGTATCAACAGACTTGTTTGGATGGATTTCAGAATATAACAACTCCAGCTGGCGAAAAAATGGAGCAAATTTTGAACGTGACGATGGAAAGAAGCAGTAATTTGCTTGCCATTATCACCGATTTCGCTAACAGTCTCGCCGAATTGAACATTGCCGGCGGCGGCGGACGACGGCGACGACTTTTTCAAGATGTCAGCGTGAAGAGTCCTATTTTGGGACACGGTGATGATTCCAGCGACAGCGTCACCGTCATGGACGTGGACGTGGATCTCTTGTTAGGCGACGGCGCCCACGGTCGTCGTCTTCTAGCCACCGGAGTTCTGAAACCGAATGTGATCGTAGCCCAAGATGGAAGCGGAAAGGTGAAAACAATTAACGAAGCCTTAAAACTGGTTCCTCGTAATAACTTGAAGCCATTCATCATCTACGTGAAAGAAGGCGTTTACAAGGAGTTTGTGCACGTGATGAAGAACATGTCGCACGTGGTCATGATCGGTGATGGTGCCAGCAAGACAAAAATCAGCGGCAACTTGAGTTTTGGTGACGGAATAATTCCATATAACACAGCATCTGCTGCCATAGAAGGAGATTTCTTCGTGGGAATAAAGATAGGATTTGAAAATACAGCAGATGCGGGAAAACGTGAAGCAGTGGCTTTAAGAGTACAGGGTGACATGGCAGTGTTTTATAAATGCTCAATAGATGGAAACCAAGATACTCTTTACGCACACGCCATGCGTCAATTTTACAGAGACTGTACAATTTCGGGATCTTTAGACTTTGTGATTGGTGACGCAATTGCTGTATTTCAGAATTGTACATTTGTGGTGAAGCAACCAAAGTCAGACTCAGAGGATGTGATATGTACAGTGACGGCACAGGGTAGGAAGGAGAGGCACGAGCCCACTGGATTCGTGCTTCAAGGTGGGTCCATTGTGGCGGACCCACATTTGGAACAAAGCACAAGTGTGTACTTGGCTAGGCCTTGGAAGACATATTCTCGAACCATATTCATGAACATGCACATGGGTGGGTTCATAAGATCCGCAGGGTTCAGGCCATGGCTAGGAACCTATGGGACCGATACTTGCTACTATGCTGAGTTTAACAACGATGGACCCGGGTCAAATAAATCCAAGAGAGTCAAATGGGGTGGAGTTAAGAACATTACTGAAACTGAAGCAGAGAGTTACACGCCGGTTAAGTTCTTTAATGGAGACAAGTGGATTAGGATTACTCAGATTCCTTATACCCCTGGCTCTTGGTCTTCCAATTCCACTTCTACCAAATCTAAATCATCCTAATTAATCATCAATCAAATCAATCATCTTGCATTTTTCAAACCAATGCCGTTTTGCTAACATCAAATATTTATCATCTCCCCCAAGGCCATACGTACCTAAGCACAAGGACACATCTTTATCATTGTATTTCTATCTTCTTCATATAAATTCAAATGCGGGACTTGCACTTCATCCACGTTCCTTTTCTTTTCCTTTTATTAGTGCACATGCAGTAGATTAGTTCCACTTCAATCAGTCCCCTGTAAATATTTACTACTCTCCAAAATCATAATATAAACATTGATATCAAATAATATACAAAAGTACAACTCGTCATCTTATACTACTTCTTAATTATATATCTATATCTATATATATACATAATAAGATTTTTAATGTTTGGTTCGAATTACATGGCTGCTTTCGTTCAATTATTGTAAAGCGATTCGCATGGAAAAACGAATAACCATCCGGCTTTAACTTTCAAGAGAACGTAACCCAACAAGCCAAAATATATACTTCAGCCTCATGAGTCATGAATATTAACTAAAGAGCCAATAGGCCAGGCCAGGCCAGGCCAAAATACTTCCCATATTTTATTATTTTTTTTCTATAGTAAGAAAAAGTATATTCCGATAAACACCAGTCAAATCCGAAACCACCTGCAAGTGAGAAACTATAAAGAGGGGATTGCAAATGGGGCCTGCATCAACAATCAACCCTCCATGACTAGAAGATGTAATAAAAGAAGACATCAAAACATAATCCCATATTTTATGAGTATGGTCTCTTCCATAAATGTTGGTATTTAATTATAATTTGTTTTAATCAAATTATTTTTTTCTTAATTCAAAAAATTGTCTCTTTATTTTCATCACACCTTTTTATTGTTCTAATATGATAACAATATATTATTTTACATGTCATAATACATAAAGTATTGGAATCTAATTTTGACATTTAAAATATATATATATATACTATAGTATATAAAGTCATGAGATAATAATCATACCAATTGCCCTTAATTAATCCTTTTTTTTAACTCTTTTGCATAATTGCATCTTGCAAAATTTAGACATCTTCAAATAATAGATTAGGTTACTATGAGTTGTTTGACTACCAGTCTACCACTCATGTTAAGTATAATATTTTTATTAATAATTAATTAAGAATATATTTTTTTAGCAGTCAAATGGTTATTTTCAGCAAAAAATAATATGGAAAAAAATATATGCAAAAACTCGTGAAAATTCATTAAAATGATAAATATTTTTATTATTTTCAGTCGAAGATTCAAAGGATGATTCAAATGGGTCCTTTGCCTATGCTCTATTAGGGATTAGACGTGCCATACAGTATTCACTACATGAATATGCTCTATAATTAATTATAAAAACATACTAAGCGTTTTATTAAATTATTAAGAAACTTAATAATATTAATATTTGTTCAATACATATGGATGTAACTAACTAACTAAAATTTTCGTTCACCTGTTTGGTGTATTGAACAAATCTAATTAACAAATAATTATCATTATATTAATCGAAAATCAAGACTATTCACATATTCATTTGTTAAAAAAAAAGAGTGGAAAAAACAACTTACATAGAGATATAGGGGTGGCTTGTGTGTGTCAAGTGTCAACACAAAGGTTTGGCTAGGGCTGTCAAAACGGGCTGGCCCGCCCAGGCCTGTCTTTTGGCGGGCTAGCCTGTTTATAAATGGGCCTCATATGTCATGCCTAGAACCGCCCATTTAGCCCACGAACTTGCACTATCTCCCACTGTGTATATGTAGTGTGAAGAGAAAGCTAGATATTCAGGCCAAAAAAATAAGAGGAAGCTCGATGTTCAAACCAAAAAAAAAAAGAGGAAGCTAGGTGTAATGTGCGTGATGCCTGATACTTTTGCAAATGAGAAACTTTTTTTGTTTTTTTAATGTATTAGTTTAACTAATATTAGCCTATTGGGCCACCAACAAAAGAGCAAATTGGACTTTCAATATACAATATTAGTGGTATAGTGAGTATTAGGTACATATTTTATTTGAAAAAAAGAAATACGGGCTGGTTTGCGGGAAGCCCGCACCGTACTCGTTTAGCCCGTGGACTAAACGGGCTAGTCCATTTAGGCTCGCATTTAAATGGGTTCAATTTCTCTAGCCTAGGACTGCCCATTTAGCGAGCGAACCGGGCCAGCGGGCCTAGGCCCATTTTGACAGCCCTAGGTTTGGCAACCAAAAATCACCGTTTAATATAAAGGAAAAATTGATAAAAAGATCTTGCACAAATCTTAATATGAAAAAAATATATCTAACAAATAAAACATAAGGTGTTCTAACCATGATGATTTCCATACCAAATTTCTAATACATATTCGATTAAAGCATTGAAAATACAGCTTGAGAAAACAATGTATCTCTCACTCATCTAATTTATAATATGAGTAAAAAATTTCTTTTATTTCAAGTCAAAATTTCTTACAATAAAGATTGTAAGTGTCGTTTGGCCTTTATCTAATATATATTTTTTTACCAAAAAAAATTCTTACAATAAAAGAAAAATCATTTAGATGTGACCGATTCTAATAAAGTTTAAACCCAATGCATTTTTTTTACAAGAAAGAAAGTATTAATCAGTCTACCACTCGTTGCCGCTAGGGTTTTCTTCTCTGTTTCTTCTTTTTTTCTCTGCTGTGAGAGTCTAGATCTAGGTCTCTCTTTCCATGAGAGTGTTTTCTCGCCTATGTGTAAGTATGAGTGTGGAGTTTGTGAACGTTTTTCCTTCTTCTTCATGCGTCTGTGAGGAAAATTTGTGGTGTTTTTCCACTTTCACTTGGCTTGGTGTTATTTGATTTGAGATAGAGTTTGAAGCAATGCTGGATCTAGATCGGAAAGATTCACCGAAGATTCAAAAATGTTGGAATGCACAAGAAGGCGTATCAACTTCCAAGGTTAGTGGCTCTGTTTTTTGGTTTAGCTTTGATAAGAAAGATTTGTGTAATGGAGTTTATGGAGATAGATCTTGGTTGACTATTGGTTGTTTGTTAAATGCTGGATTTTGGCCAATTATGAGCACTATTTAATGAAATTATATTGAGAATAAGTCTTTACTTGATCTAATTGTTTGGTTTGATTTTAGAACAATTTTGTCTGGAAAAAAAGTGTGTGTGGGGAAATGGCTTGGTAATATGAGTGCAGTGAAGGATCAAGTTAGTGAGGGGAGATTGTTGATGACTTTTATGAGATTTAAAATGTTGATTACTGTTATAAAGCTTACGAATTCTGGATTTTGGATTCTACGACCAAGCCTTTATAGGATTTGGATTGAGGCTAAATATTGAAGATTGCAGCGGTATAATTATAATTGTGGAATCCTAATTAAGGCATGATATGAAAATATGTACAAAGGAAAGTAAGAGTTCTCAAATAGCTGGATATGGCACTTGGCTTTGTGTTGAATTTTCTAAGCCCTTGGAAAGAATTTTAGAAGCAGACTATGAAATAGAATTCACATAGAGCAAGGCTAGAGACAATCAATGTGGCGTTAGGAAGAATAAAGATTCAAGAATGGTTTAGAGAAGTATGAAGGACTATTGTTCTAATGGAGGTGGTAATGTATGTGAAAAGGATCCTCCAAAACAGTTTGTTGTTATGGTTAGTAAGGAGGCCTAGTGTAGTGAATCATGATTTAGATTTGGTCCTTTCAAGTCAACTTGGTGATAAAAAGAATGGAAATGGTGAATATGTTGGTGAGTGTCTACAAGAGGCTTTGGTGGTGATTGTTTTTTATAATGGAGACTTTTATAAGAGGATGAAGATTTGGAAAAGAATTAAAAATGTTCAAACAAATGTGCTTCTCCTCAATAGCCACCAAGGAGCAATGATAAATGTTTTGTATTTCTGTTGGGGTGTGAGGGTGATCTCAACAACTAAAAGTCCATGTAGGATTTACAAGAAACAAAGACCCTCATTTATAAAAATGACTAATGATCAATTTTCTATATCTTCTATAGGAAGAATGACTAATGAGACTGCAGATTGGTTGACCAAATGTGATGCTAAGGGGATGTGTCCTATGGATTGGGTGTTTTCACACCCATCCCCTGTTGCTAGAATTTTTTTGAGTGATTTTAGTTTACTTAATGAGGATTGTATTTTGTTGTCGTTGTTGTTCTTTTTCTATTTTGATTGTATTTTGTTGTTGCTTTCTTCTATGCTTTGGTGTTTGTAATCTTGTTTTGGTGGAATGAAAGTACTATTGTTTAAGAAAAAAATAGTCTACCACTCTAATCAATTTTTTTTAGGACAAATATGTATATTTTTTTTTAAGAAAAGATAAAATAGGGGGGGGGGGGAGGGGGGTAAAGAGCAAGGAAGAACCGAAGAATGATATAAAGACTTGTAGTGGACCTGTTAATTTTCTGACATATTATATTGGTCAAAGTTTATATTTGTTTCATAATTTTTGCTTAACCGTGATGTCTCAATTTAGTTTTATAATTTTTTTATTGTATTTTTTATTTCATAATTTTTGTTTCATATGGTCTTCACAAAAGGTTTTATTACATTGTAGGACTAACGATGAAACTTTTTTCAAAGATATAGAACTAAAACTGTAATAAAAAAGATATAAGACTATATGAAACACCTGACTTAAAGTACAACAGAACAAATATAATACCAGATTGAGACCTGAATAAAACATATAGGATGATATGTGAATTTTAGCCTCTATTATATTAGTATATTACTGGTTTTTCCTTGGGCCTTTTAATTAGTCAATTTACCCTAGTGCGTGATTTCCCCCCGATCTGTGCCAATTACGAACCCTCTCCACTCAAATTCTTCCTTCCTCTATGGCCGCCTCCTCTTCCTCCTCTTCTTCTTATTCTTCCGACTCTTCTTCTCGCCGTCGTAGGCGTCGTCATCGTTCTCGACGTGACCGAGATAAAGAATCCCTGAAGATCCGTAAGAAGACCAAATCCCACACCAAGCGACGTCGTAGGCATCGCCGTTCTTCTGATTCCTATTCTTCCGATTCTATCTCCGATTACTCCAGGTTCGTATTTTTCTGTTTTGATTCTTGGCTTTTGACGCATCCCCCTCCCTTTTCGATTGATTGACTATCTCCTGCCAATAGAGCTTATTCGTGTTTGATATTACTGTTTCTGTTATTATTGTTTTCATATTTTCGGAAATAACTAGCGACTCTGTTGAACTGATTTTTGTCATACTGGAATACATGGTTAAAGAATTCCAGGATTCTTAGGGAAACACACCATAGAGGAGTAATTGTTTCGAGAACCTATTTTTGGAGTTCTCGGTTCTGAATTATGGACCAATTTATTGTCTTTGAAATATAAGTAATCATCAGTTTCTCTTAAGTTTATGGCGAATTACTAATTACAAATAATTTATGGGATGGGAGTATGGGATTTTTGGTGGCCTGGTGGGTGCTTGAGGCCTATCTAGTTTATTTAGTGGTTTTTGTGCGGCCTCGGATAATCTGTTATCTTCCCTTTATATGGAGCATCTAATTTATTTTTGCGGGGGTGGGGGAAGCATGAATGAGCTTTTTTAATGTGCCTAAAACTGTTCAGTGATCCCCTTCCCCCCACTATCCTATTAATTCTGTATATGGTTACACGCATGTTTAAATAGAAGAGAAGTTGATTGATTTGGTGTTCAAACCTTTTTGCCTTATATTTAAATTGCCATAGAAGTGAGAGTTCTTCCGACAGTGAGCATGAAGCATCTCATCATTCAAAAAGGCACAAAAAGAATGACAAACCAAAAAAGGTTAGTTGTTGGTATTACAATTTTTCCCCCTCTACTATTTCATTGTTCATTTTTCTCACTCTCTTTCCCCTTGTAGAATAAGGAGAAAGATCGAAGTAAAAGCCACAGGCATAAACGGCAAAAACATAAAGTGAAAGAGGTAGGAATTTTTGCGTATTGTTTATTGTCATCCTTAGGCATGCTTAACCTGGTTGGCCAAGCTTCTCCATGGGAAGGAGTAGTTTATGTATTAAAAAAGCACTTATCTTGACCTTCAAATTATGTAGTGTTTGGCCAAGCTGCATAAAATAAACAAAGTTCATTTTCAATGATAGCTGAAGCATTTTTCTCTCTGTAAGAAGAAAGTGGAAAAAAATTGAGTTTCTCCTTGAAAGCAAAATAAATACAAGATTGTTTTAGCAGAAAACAGAATAGATAAATGGTTGCTGGTTTTTTTAACGTCAAATGCATACATGATTTGTACACTCCTGCCTGAGATGCTAATGGTACTTTCTGCCTATTTTGTGGATTGGCTCGTTGAAATTTGAGCTGGGCTCTGTGGCACGTTTGGCGCATGATTGATGTTGTTTCTTGGTCGGGTTTGTCTTGGCATTGGGAGCCTTATATAGAAGCCGCAAGACGAGAGAGGCAGTGGTCCTGTGCAGCTGTCCAAGGTTCTAGTCATAGTCTAGCTTAGAAGTTCAATGCATTTACAGGCTTGTCATTCATTTATTAACTAACTCATCTTATGTTATACAGTTTTTGGGGCGTGACAAAGATGATGGTGTCCGACGTAGCGCTGTATCTGGCAAGAAGGTTAAAGCTTTTCACCTTTTACATGGATAGCCATATCTACCTTTTGTTCATATCTTTCTCGTAGGTATTGTTGATCTGGATTCTGGTTTTTCCTTTTGTTTCTTTGCAGATTCTTTTGAAACTAGACAAAACTAAGGAAGATAAGTTAGCGGAAAGCAAGAGAAATGAATTGCTGAACTTTTTAAACGCTAGTTTTGATTAGCAAAGAGAGGTTGAGGATTGGCTCGGGGGTTCGATAAAGCCAGTCAGGATTCAGGAACCAGGCTTACTTGCGTGCCTAAATTCTTCTAGTTTTCAATTATAAGATCAAGTAAACTATCGTGGTATCTCGTTTTTATGTTTTGTTTCTTTTTTCACTTTAGATGGCTGGTTTAGTGTCTTAGGCAACGGTAAAAGGAAAGGAAAATGCATACTTGGTTCCTCTGTTGTATTAAATTGCGCTTTCCATTGAAAGACTCGTGATTTTTAATTTGTTAAACGTATATCGTTAATTTTTTATAAGTTCCCATTTCGTACACCCGGAATGTCTTTTGAAGTTTTGATCCTCTAGTACTAGCCGAATCCTATGAGAAGGATGCCAAATCCCAATCTTTAGATTCTTTATCTGAATAAAACCTTTGATTGCAGAGTGAGCAAAAAAATATGCATTTTTGTTACAAAATTTAATTCTATCAATCTCTTTTGTTGTCGGAGGTTTTTTTTTCTATAGTGAAATGATAAAACTTTAAAGTAGTGTTGTCAGAACAGGACCGGACGGTCCAATCGCCAATCGAATGTGAAAGCGAGTGGGTTCGACCAAAAAAATCAAACTGTCGGTTGGACCGGATTGAACCGGTTTTAACCGGACAAAACCGGCGAACCGGGGGTCCAACTGTTGGACAGAATCGGTGGTCCAATTAGTTTTTTTTTTTTTTTTGCTTATGGTCTCTAAATATTCTCTTATTTAGTCCTCTTTCTTTATTTTTTGTTGAACTTGAAATTTGAGGGTCGAAATGTTGAATTTAATTAATTATTATGAATTTATGACTTATTAGATCTTATTTAGGATGCATTCAGTCCATTCATTTGCTTGAAAAAATACATTTATTCTATAATCTCTAGTAGTGGAGAGAAAAATTATATTATTTAGATGAAGAAATGTATTTAGTAATAAATTAAATGCATCTCTTAAACCACAAACAAAAAATAGAGTTATTTATATTTAATATATTAAAAATAATTATTTATTGGGTCATCCGATCCGATCGACGGTTCAACCGATTGAACCAATCAGACTGTGAACCGAATGCTTATCCGAGTCTCTATCCGATTCGGTTCTGACAACACTGCTTTAAAGTAAAATAGAGATATAATGGGGATTATAACAGGAAAAGCTTAGATCAAAATGAAAATAATGGGAAAAGTAGTATGACCAAATATATAAAGGTTTTCAAAGATAGGGGGGGGGGGAGGAATGAAAGCATCCTCTATATTTACATATATATAAAGGTTTTCAAAGATAGGTTTTCAAAGATAGGGTTTTCAAAGATATGTCCTCCTTAGCTCCTCAGTGTTCATTAATGACGAATAATCCAATTTTGCAAAAATTACATATTGACCCCAAATTTTTTTTAAAGTTTTCATTTTAGTCCCTAGATAATATGTATCTAGGGACTTATTTGTAATTTTTTGAAAATTTTTTAGGGTCAATATGTAATTTTTAAAAAATTTGTTATGGTTAAAATTACAAAATAACTCCAAAGGGTACCAAAGTGTTAATGGAGAATACCACAGGCTACCAAAGTGTCAAGTTTCAAATTATAGGGTACCAAAGTGAAATAAGGTCAAACCACAGGGTACCAAAGTGTAATTTACCTATTATTTAATAACACTAATTCCCCAATTTTAATTAACACAAATCCACCTTATATTAACCAATTCACCTAAGGCATGCTTTTTAATTAACCAATTCACCTTATATTTTCATTATTTGGGATATAAATCTTCACTTTTCATTTTTCAATATGCTTTATGAGATGCGAGTTACCTCTCATCTTTGTGAGGAGAGCAAATTTGTTTTATTTGCCGGTTACATTAACTTTTGTTTTCCTAATGGCTTTGTGCCTTTTATGCAATAAATGAAATTATTACTTTGACCCATTTTTTTTAAACTCATTTGTTATGTCTAGTTTAGTACTTCTATAATTTTAATGAGTTTTTTTTTATTATATCTAATTTTTTTAAGTATTGGATTGGTCATAAAAAGGAGCCCAATCATTTTGTTGAACTGATATTATCTTCATCTTCTATAAATTAATGTGTGATCATGAATTATTCTGCATTCTTGGTTGCCAATACATGATCCACAAGAGGTTTAAATTTAATAAAAAGCGCAATAAAATTAAAAAATGTTTTGTTTCTAAATAATAGTTTCACCACCGACGCCTGACGACAAAATGAGAATGGATGTATCCGCGGACATAGCTTCCGTGATTTTAAATAAATATATAGTCCGTAAAATCCCAAGATGTTTTGTTTCTAAATGTAGAAAACCTTACCTGCTGACAAGAGAGTCTCTATTTGTGTCACAAATTTGATAAACAATGTCTCTTTTCTCTGCCACTTTTTGTCGTTTTTTTTAAAATGAATTAACCGGTAATTGAGAATAATCAGAGGTGCATATTCATCGAGGCATGATGATAAAATGAGAATGGATGTAGTAGAAGCCGTGAGTTTAAATAGAAGTGTAATTTGTGAGTGAGATCTAGAGAGAAGTGAAAAGAAAGATGGAAGGGATAGTGCACAGAACAGTGGAAGTGAACGGCATCAGTGGATGTGCAAAAAGCATAGCCTATTAATGTATGATACCATGGTGTGATGTAAATTAGGAAATATAAAGGAATAGTTGGGCAATGTTGGAGTTTCAGATCGCATGATTTGATTTTTAAAATTAGTTTTATCTTTTATCTTTTATCTCGGCCGGGCATCTCTTTATAATAAATTATACGAACGAAAATAGCTACGAATTGAATATATTAGAAGTATGCAATTTTGTTCGGTGGAAGTCAATTGAAAAAGATGTAATAAAATTCCAAGGAGTTTCTAAAATAAAGTTCATTGGATTCTGCATAGACGTTAAAGAAAGTGAATTAAAGTGGAGGTTGTTTTTTCAGCAAAAGCAAACCGATGGGCCTTCGATTCAGTTACCGTACTCTGCACGCCATGTGCCGTGCAAATAGTCAACCATTCTATTATGGAGACGATTTTTTGAAATGAATAGTAATTATGGAAAATAAAAATGAATAGTAAAATGGTACATGACAGACGCATGACGACGAAATGAGGATGGATTATTCGCGGACATAGCCTCAGTGATTTTTAATATATATAGTACTACTAGCATTGGTTCATTCAATCATTTGTGGAGAAATCATAGTAAAACAAGAAGAAAGAAACAAAGATGGAAGGGATAGTGCATAGAACAGTGGAAGTGAACGGCATCAAAATGCATGTTGCAGAGAAAGGAGAAGGCCCTGTGGTTTTGTTCCTCCATGGCTTCCCTGAGCTCTGGTACTCTTGGCGACACCAGATTCAATCTCTCAGCTCTCGCGGCTATCGCGCCGTCGCTCCCGATCTTCGAGGCTACGGCGACACCGAAGCTCCGGCGGCGATAACCAGCTACACCATATTTCATATCGTCGGCGACATTGTTGCTCTGATTGAGTCTCTTGGAGTGGAAAAAGTGTTCCTTGTGGGACATGATTGGGGAGCCCTAATTGGTTGGTATGTATGCATGTTTCGGCCTGACAAAGTGAAGGCCTATGTCTGTCTCTGCGTTCCCTTCCGTCCTTATGTCGCCAGAAACCCCAATTCCAAACCCATCGATTCCTTTCGTAACTTGTATGGGGATGATTATTACATCTGCCGTTTCCAGGTTCATCCTAATCCTTCTTTTTTTTATATTATTGTGAATTATACTCTAACTTTAATTTTTTTTAGCCCAAAGTTTTATTTTGGTTTCTCAAGTTTACTCAAAGTTCCGTTTTAGTCTCTCAACTTAAAGTCCTTCATATACGGTTGCCCCGATGATTAGGAAAACTTCTAATCCAAGGTTTTTTTGACCTCTTGAGCTCAATGACGGCCTTTGTTTTGCGAAAAAAATGATCAACCAGCCGCCAAAAACTTACACAATCGTCGAAAATCATATTTTCGGTCATCTGTTCGTAAAATGTAGGCCGCCATTGAACTTAAAAGGCTAAAAAACCTTGTATTAGGAGTTTTCGTAGAGTCGTCAGGGCCACCGTGTATGAAGGACTTTAAGCTTAAGGACCAAAACAGAACTTTGAGCAAACTTGAGTGACCAAAATAAGACTTTGCCCAAAAAAATTTGAGATTATAGTATAATTGACAATAATGTGAAACGTTGGGGGCATAATCGACACAAAATAAACATCGGAGACATAATTGAAACTGACTTCAAACGTTAAGGGTACCAACAGATTTTGTAAGTTAGTCTAAAATATTATTGTTTAACTTTTGCCAAATTAGATATCTTGACTTAAATAGTAATTTTTTAGGTTGATGAAAAAATAAAGAAAAACTCTTTTATAAGAAAAAAGAACATGAATATTTATCTAAAAGAAAATCATGAGTTTATAACTAAAAGAAAAGATTTCTTCCACTTTCTCTCAACTTATTTACCCACACTAGAAAAAAATTATTTAATGACACGCATGTAAGAGAGTAAAATAATTGTTTTAGTTATCCAAATCAAAGATGATCACATAAGCAAATGGAATTATATTTTAAATTAAGGGAAAAGTACTCTTATACCTTAAAGTATACAATTATTTTCAATTATATCTTTAGAATTTTTTTGTTTAATTATATGCCAAATTTTTTCTTTTTATCAATTGTATCTTATCTTTTTTTTTTTTTTCAATTGTACCTCCAAATTGAAGGGTATTTTGAGGTACAATTGACTCAAATGTAAAACATTGAAAGTATATATAATTGACTAAAAAAAATTTTGAGAGTGACTTTAGAAATACAACCGACTCAAAAAAAACTTTAAGAGTACAACTAAAAATTATCGTATATTTTGGGTACTAATAATACTTGTCTGTCTCAAATTAATTAGTATGTGGTTAATTCTTTGATTTTGAGTTTTGTTTGTCAGGAGCCAGGGAAGATGGAAGCTGAGCTTGCTGACGTTGACACATCGTACTTAATGAAGAACATCCTCACTATGCGAACAACGGGTCCACCTATCTTCCCAAAAGGAGAGTATGGAACCGGGTTTAACCCGGATACACCAGACGAATTACCCTCTTGGCTCACACAACAAGATCTTGATTACTACGTTTCCAAATTTCGAAAGACCGGTTTCACTGGACCTTTGAACTACTACAGAAATTTCGACCGGTACCTTCCTATATACATTAAATTCTTGAATATAATGTTATCGTATATATATATATATATAGGTTTATTAAGAAATTAATTGAGAATTGGTTGACGAGAATAAAAATTGCAGAAATTGGGAGCTGACAGCACCATGGAATGGAGCGAGAGTGAGTGTGGCTGTGAGATTCATAACGGGTGAACTAGACCTTGTGTACGTTGGATTGAAGGAATACATACTTGGTGAAACATTCAAGAAAGATGTGCCTAATTTAGAGGAGGTCTTTGTGCAGAAAGGAGTGGCTCACTTTAACAACCAAGAAGCACCACAACACACCTCTGATCTCATTTACGACTTCATTCAAAAGTTCTAATCAATCATGCATTTCACCTTCAATTCCCTCTCTCTTTCTTTTTCCAATAAGTTGTTTAGCCATATATGCTCTCAAACATAATTTTGGTTAAACATCAATGACTATATATGGCCTTCTCAATTTAATGTATGCATAGTATTCAAGACAAAAGCCTGTGGGATATAGGCCCTATATATCCACAGATCTCCTCCTTTTAATTTAATTTTAAATTAAAGCTTGGGACTTTGCTTCACGTTTTCGTCAATACAACTCGCACTGCTTAATTATGAAGCGTATGTGTATCACGACAAACTTGTTATAGTTGCTAAAAGCTCAAATATTTTTTTTTAAAAAAAAAAATTATGGGTGAGTTTTATTTTAATTAGTCATAATTGTTTTTTTTTTCATTTTGGTTTTTAAAATGATTTCAATTATTCAAGTTATAAATAACGGCAAAAGTTAAATTATTCAGGTTATTCGGATTAAAATGATTTCAATTATATGGGACGACTAAAACAAAATTTATCCTATAATTTCATCATCAAAATGATATTTTGACCGTTGCTAAAATGACCATAACAATAATCATGTTTATTCTTTACCTTTTTATATTAACTAGCTAGATACACGCCTTTTAATGAACACCTTACCTTGTCCACGAAGAATCCAATACAACACACATCTAGGAGATATATAGTTCATTAACTGATACGATGATTAATGCATATATACAACTTTCTAGTATAAGTAACTTTGGAAAGTATGCAAATTATCCATAAAGATGTGCCAAAAGCATAGCCTATTAATGTATAATACCATGATGCATGATGTGATGTAAATTAGGAAATAAACAAAGGAATAGTTGGGCAATGTTGGAGTTTCAGATCGCATGATTTGTTTTTTAAAATTAATTAGTTTTGTCGTTTACTCTCTCCTTGGATTCTTAATATATGTTTTGTTGGATGGTAAATTTTTTTTAAAATATATGATATTTTTACAATTATATTCTTATTAAATTGTTAAGTCATAATGATCAGCAAATATTTTTCAAGTATTTTTAATAAGGATAATTTAATATTCTCATCTCCTATTTTTTTTATTTAAGATGAATTAATAATTTTTTTTATCTATGTGTATTAATCTTAAAAAATATATATCCGAAAGAAGTATCTTTTATATCGGGCATCTCTTTTATGATTAAGTTGCAACCAATAATTAATGAAACAAATACATTGGCATGACCAATTTTAAGGTATAGATATAGCTAGATATAATTAATTATACAAACGAAATTAGCTACTAATTATATTACAAGTACGCAATTTTGTTCGGTGAAAGTCTCTACATATCGATGAAAGCCGAATTATATTACAAGTACGCAATTTTGTTCGGTGAAAGTCTCTACATATCGATGAAAGCCTAAAAGGTGGGAGAAGTTCAAATTCTATTCAGTATTCACCTCGAGGAGGGTTTATAATTTTTCTGTGTAAAAATTACAGATAGTGAAATTTGTTCCAGTAGAATCATAGAGTAGGTCTTGACTCTTGAAGCACCGAACCACATTAAAGTTGTTGTGTTCGTTTCTCTCTTTCTTCTTCCTTTATTTGTTGTGCGGTTACGCTTTTGCCCAACATGTCTAGATATGTTTTCTTCTCCTTGTGGAAAATATATTGTCTCTTGGTTGAAAATTGGTTTTCTCTTGTCCAGATCTTTTTTAGATCAATCAATGTATGTATTTAGAAAGTTGAGATTTGTTTGCATTGTGTATTTTTTTTCTCTTTGTGGACTCCTATCTCCCCTTTTTAGGGGTTGATGAACGGATCTGGAATCTCCGATCGTGGTATGTTATGATTTGATACTATTATGCGACATGTATTCAAGGCAACCATTTTGTTGGAGTTGTATTATACTACGTACTATCCTCATCTTCTATCAAATATTAATTAATGTGAGATCAAAGCATTATTATACTAATTATTATACTAATTTAATTCGCATTATTGATGGCGGCTTACAAGATGTGTGCGCGTTGCCAAGATATGGACGTTTTGCCCGATGAAAATAACGGAATAATTTACAAATGTTCGAGTATCAACGTCAAATGTATCCGTTTTCAGAACCATAAGAATTGAAAAAGATGTCAACGTAACAAAATATGTAAAAGAGTAAAAGCACATGCAGTAAAATCCCAAGGTGTACCCATAAAAAAAAAATCCCAAGGTGTTACAAAATAATGTTTTTTTAATTCTGCGTAGGCGTTGAAGGAAGTGAATTAAAGCGGAGGTTGCTTTTTCCGATGGGCCCGTCATGTGCCGCGCAAATAGTCATATACTCATATCATTCTATACCTCGTAGTCGTATCTTCCTTATTAAAAAATCATAAACATCCGCCCTCTCTCTCTCTCTCCCTCTCAACCGCCGAATACAACTATTTTCAGATTGTGACTCATCAATTCATCACTCATGTAAAGAAAACTAGTTCTTCATCTTTTGAAGAGAGTAATTTTTATTCTTCAAAATTGCTTTCTTTCTAGATCTTAGTATTCAAGTTATTTTTCTTTTCTTCAAAAGAAATCAAAACTCTTGTCTTTTTAAGTGTACGGAAGACTTCACTACTTTGTATCTTTGAGTGTTTGGAAGATTTTGATAGGTCAATATGTTCGTGCATGACGAAGATTGTTCACTGATATGTTATTGGTTGCCATGACTCTTTCTGCTTTTTGCAGATTTTCTTATCTCGCAACATTACTGCGAATCAGAGGATATGCCCTATTGGTTGGGTCTCTGATCTGTACCCCTTCCTTTTATTTTGATTTCCTGATATTTTTTCAGTTAATTTCTTCTCTCACATCCGACTCTTCAAAAGTTAGATTATGATCTCTTTTTCTATTTTTTTATTTTTATTGTAATGGCAACAAAAAAAATAACCAGCCTGATTTTTAAGAATATTTTAACCGACTAATGGGCATTATTGCATCATCCCCGAGACCCCGACGCATGACGACGAAATGAGAATGGATGTATACGCGGACTGACTTAAAATAGTACATAAAATATATAGAAGCGAAATTTGTGACCCACACGGTTTGTAATTTTGTATCATATTGGTTCATTTATTTGTTGACCAGTGTGAAGAAATCAAAAGCAGAGCAAGAAAGAAAGAAAGAAAGAAAGATGGAAGGGATAGTTCACAGAACGGTGGAAGTGAACGGCATCAAAATGCATGTGGCAGAAAAAGGAGAAGGCCCTGTGGTTTTGTTCCTTCATGGCTTCCCTGAGCTCTGGTACTCTTGGCGCCACCAGATTCAATCTCTCAGCTCTCGCGGCTACCGCGCCGTCGCGCCGGATCTCCGAGGCTACGGCGACACCGAAGCTCCGGCGGCGATAACCAGCTACAAGTGCTTTCATATTGTCGGAGACATCGTGGATCTCATCGACTCTCTTGGAGTGGAACAAGTGTTCCTTGTGGGACATGATTGGGGAGCCATCATCGGTTGGTTTCTATGCATGTTTCGGCCAGAGAAAGTAAAGGCCTATGTCTGCCTTAGCGTTCCCTTCCGTCCATATGTCGCCAGAAACCCCAATTCCAAACCCGTCGATTCATGTCGTAACTTGTACGGTGATGATTATTACGTCTGCCGTTTCCAGGTTCATCCTCATGCTTCTTTTTTTTTTCCTCCCTCTAAACTATATTTTGCTACTTGACATTTGACAATCAAATACACAGATAGATCATAGATCAGATCGATAATTTTTTGTTTTGGTTCTTTTTTATTTCCTTTTAAATTATTATTTTGGGTAAATTACACTTTGATACTCTGTAGTTTAAAAAATGACACTTTAGTATCTTGTTGTATTATCCATTAACACTTTGGTACCCTTTGGAGCTATTTTGTAATTTTAACCATAACAAATTTTTAGAAAATTACATATTGACCCCTAGTATTTTCAGAAAATTACAAATAGGTCCCTAGATACATATTATCTAAGGACTAAAATGAAAACTTTAAATAAATTTTGAGATTAATATGTAGTTTTTTCAAAATTTGTTATGGTTAAAATTACAAAATTACTACAAAGGATACTAAGGCTATGTTTGAGAGTTTTAGTGAGGATGGAGAGGAGAGGACATTAATGGACATTAATAGAGTGAAGAGGAGAGGATATTAATGGACTGAGTAGATATGTTGTTTGAGAGTTTTTAATGAGGAAATGAATGGACACTTGTTAATCTTATTTGGAAGTTATTAGTAATGGAATGGAATGGAGTGGACACATGTTATTTTTGGTTAGTATAAGGATATAATTGTCATTAAAAAAATATAAAACTGTTCACTCCTTCTTTGGCACCCCAAATTGGGGTGCCAACAAAAATTGAATTTTGGGGTACCAAGTGTCCTTCCTTATCCACTTCACTCTCCCCTAAAAAAACTTCCAAACATAATTTTTTTATCTTTTGTCCCTTCCTCTCCTCTCTATTTCCCCGTTTACACCTCATCCAAACATACCCTAAAGTATTAATGGAGAGTACTATAGGGCACCAAAGTAAAATATGACCAAACCACAAAGTATCAAAGTGTAGTTTACCCAATAATTATTTTTCCATTCGTTTTATTGGTTAGGCTAAAATATTATTGTTTAACTTTTGCCGAATTAGATATCTTGACTTCAATAGTTTTTGTTTTCTAATTTTAGGTTGATGAAAAAAATAAAGAAAAGCTTTCTTTCACAGGAAAAAAAAACCTTGAATATTTATCCTCAATTTACAATTAAAAAGGTAAAATGTACTTTGTTATCTTGTGGTTAGGACCGAATTCACATTGGTACCCTGAAAGAAAAAATTTGACACTTTGGTAGCCTGAGATTGCGTCGTTAGCACTTTGGTACCCTGTGGTTATTTTCCGTCAAGATTTAACAAAAAGTGGTGATGTGTCTCAATCTTAGCCGTTGATTTCTACTACATCTTATCCGTTACTTTCTATTGTAGCTTAAATCATATTTTACTCATCAACGAGATTTCTTATGTGCGTTTCAGTCCCCTCCCTTTAGTAAAACGAATCAAAACCCAACAAACTTAAAGATAAAATATTATAGTTAGATTATCATATTTTGCTATCATAACCTATTGAATAACTTGCATGAAAAAAGTTTATAAAAAAAATATTTTAGTAATTTGTTGAATTATTTAGTGAAACTAAATATTAATTATTCAATATGTAAATTAATTAATGGGAATATTCTTTAAATCATTCGAGTTTACTTTCAAAATTTTCCCAAGTTTGTCTATGAAGAGCAGATCTAATTAGATTAGTGTCTGTATTAAATAGTTGTATTTGAATATGGATAGGACTAAATTGTATTATTTTCCAGATTTAGGACTGATATGTAATTATCTCCTTTTTATATTTTCCAAAATTACATTTTGACCCCAAAAAGTTTTTGTAATTTTTTATGTTAGTTCTCAAATATCATGATCTATGGACAATTTTGAAAATTTTGAAACTATTTGGGGACATTTTGTAATTTTTGCAAAAGTGCTAACAATTTTCCGTTAAATCTTGACGGAAAATAACCACAGGTTACTAAAGTTTTAACGGCACAAACCTCAGAGTACCAAAGTGTCAAATTTTTTCTTTCAAGGTACCAAAGTGGATTCGGTCCTAACTATAGGGTACTAAAGTGCATTTCACCTTAATTATAAAGGATTTCTTCCACTTTCTCTCAGCTTATTTACTGACCCACAATAAAAAAAACTTATTTATTGACGACACATGTAATGATGTAAGAGAGTAAAAAATTGTTTTTAGTTATCCAAATCAAAGATGATGACAAAAACAGACGGAATCATATTTTAAATTAACTATATAACAAATAAAAAAATTTAAAAATCAACTAAAATGAAATTCAACCAATTAATTAGTATGTGGTTAATTCTGTGATTTTGATTTTGATTTTTGTTTGTATCAGGAGCCAGGGAAGATGGAAGCCGAGCTTGCTAACGTTGACACATCGTACTTAATGAAAAACATCCTCACCTTGCGAAAAACAGGTCCACCTATCTTCCCAAAAGGAAAGTATGGAACTGGGTTCAACCCAGATACACCAGATGAATTACCCTCTTGGCTCACACAACAAGATCTCGATTACTATGTTTCCAAATTCCAGAACACCGGTTTCACTGGACCCTTGAACTACTACAGAAATCTCGACCGGTACCTTTCTATATACATTACATTCTTGATTTTTGAATATATTGTTACAATAAGATCGTGTGTGTACATATATAGGTTTATTAAGAAATTAGTAATTGAAAATTGGTTGACGTGAATAAAAATTGCAGAAATTGGGAACTGACAGCACCATGGACTGGAGCGAAAGTGAGTGTGGCTGTGAGATTCATAACGGGTGAACTAGACCTTGTGTACGTTGGATTGAAGGAATACATACTTGGTGAAACATTCAAGAAAGATGTACCCAATTTGGAGGAAGTCTTTGTGCAGAAAGGAGTGGGTCACTTTAACAACCAAGAAGCACCACAACACACCGCTGATCTCATTTACGACTTCATTCAAAAGTTCTAATCAATCATGCATTTCACCTTCAGTTCCCTCTCTGTTTCTTTTTCTCAATAAGTTGTTTAGCCATATATGCGATCTCAAACATAATTTTGGTTAAACATCAATGACTATATATGGCCTTCTCAATTTAATGTATGCATATTATTGAAGACCAAAGCCTGTGGGATATAGGCCCCTACATATCCACAGATCTCCTTTTAATTTAATTTTAAAGCTGAGGACTCTGCTTTACGTTTTCGTCGATACAACTCGCACAGCTTAATTAAGAAGCGTATATGGGCAAAATTAATTAGATCAAGTTCTTTATATTCTTGCTATTAAGTTCTCCGATCAATATTTAACACGTGGTAAAAATTTTATATATGATCAATCATGATAGAGAGAGAATATTAATGTAATCAAGACTTGTGATTGCTGAAACTTGATAGCAAGAATGTAAAGAACTTGATGTAAGTTTTATCCGCGTATATAACTAGTATGTGTATCACTTAAAACTTGTTATAGTTTCTGATAAACTGGAAAATGACTGGCACTTACCTAGTTCACCGGAGAGGGCTGCAAGAGCCAAGACTTGAACGAAGACCTGCAAAAGCTTCACAGGGGGGCCCTGCGAAGTGTACTCCGACGCTCAAGTTAGTACGGGAATAATCAGAGAGTGAGAGAGTTTTAGAATGTAAGAAGTAGCTAACCTTGAACTGGTGAAATGGGCTCTATTTATAGAGCAGGGAGGAGAGAGGTGGTCAGCGTGCGGGGCGGACCACGTTCTGGGCACGATCTCCACCAGCGAAGATGGTGGAGACCGAGATTTGCGGAGCAAGGCAATCGTGGGAGATTGCGTGTTGTGTTTCTAGGCGGGCGCCTAGAGACTGGAGATCGTGGGTATGAACGAGTCAGTAACCCACGATCTCCCGCAGCGTGGATTGCGGAGCGGGGTAGTCGTGGGTGGCCACGTGTCATTTGGGGGACGGGCGCCAAGACCCAGGATGGATCATGAGCACCCCTAAGTGAGTTTAGGGCGCCCGACTGACTCGAGGGCGCTTCGCAAGGTGCGGAGGGGAGAAGAGGCCCGGTGCGAGGGCCGTTTAGGCGTACGCCCAAATAGTGATGTATCACGACGGATACCGGATATTTTTTCGGATGGATACGGACGGATATCCTAACTTAGGATATAAATTGCCNGTTTAGGCGTACGCCCAAATAGTGATGTATCACAAGTCCCTCCTTAAAGAAGTCTACGAGCGCGTTCGTCGTACTGTTCCTTAAGGCGGGCGGGATGACAGATTTGGAGAACGTGCGATAGGATCCGTGCTTGGGCAGTGTACTCGCGTCTATTGGCGAACGCCCAAAAATGTGCGGGAGTACTTGTCCCCCGCGCAGATGAAATGGTAAGAACGGCGGCCTTCCCTGGGAAAACGGAAAGTCAGTGGATCATGGCGGGCGGGCATGTGGTAGGTAGGGTTGTCTTGTCAGGGACACGTGTCGCTACCCGGGAGGCAGAAATTTGAAAAATGAAAAACGCCTCGTATGCCGCGCTCGCAAGGGTATAAAAGGGCCAAAGGTAGTGTCTTTCGCACTTTTGCCTACCACTGCGAATTTAGGAGAGAGAAAGGAGGAAATCGAAGAGTCCAGTCGCCGGAGTTGTCAAACCGTCGCCGGAAATCGAAGCGAAGGGACCGTGGAAGTTCATCGGTTCGAGCGAGAAGCTTGCTGGTAAGTGTTTGCTGTTGATGTTGTGTTGCATTTCGCTGGGTTAGGGTTTGTTTTTCCGAGGAAAATGGGTTTTCGTGTTTGACTGTTGGAGACGCCGTCGTGGGTGACGGCGGAAATGGGTGGTTAGTGGTGGGCATTCGCTGTAGGGTGTGAGTTTGTGAGTGGGACAACGAGAGAATGGGTGTGGGTTTGGGTGTGGGGTGTTGAGTTTCTGGGTTTTCTGGGTTTGCTGGGTTGGGTGTTCATCGAGTTCATATTCTGATGAAGGTGACAATTGGGGTTTTCTGGGTTTGTGGGGCGGGCGTCTTTTGTGAGTGAGGCGGTCGTCAGTTGTATGGTCATGACATGTTTCCTACTTGTTTGCAGGGTTAACAGGGTACGAGTGTGCAGTAGTTTTCAAGCAGGGCGAGCGCCTCAGATAATTCAACTTTCAACTAACACCCCAACGTACTATGTCTTCAGGTACCTCCTAATCCCTTGTATTTTGACTTTTCTGGCAAGTGTTAGAGGCCATGGTGGNGTTACTCAAATTATAAATAAATAGTAGGGCAAAATGGTTGGGTTGGGTTATAAATGGTCAGATTGATCCATTTATATTTGTTAAATGGGTCATGGGTGGGGTCATGACCCATAAAATTAAGAGTTGACCCAACCCAACTCATGAACCCATTTTAAAATACTTATATTATTTAATAAAATTAAATATTAATTATTTAATTTGTAAACTAATTAATTCAAAATTAGGATTAAATTGTATTCTTTCTTCAGATACTGGACTAATCTGCAATTTCTATCTTTTTCCATATTTTTCCAAAATTATATTTTGACCCCAAACATTTTTTGAAATTTTCATTTTAGTCCTCAAATATCATGATCTAGGGTCATTTTTGTAAATTTTAAAAACATTTGAGGCCATTTTGTTACTTTTGCAAAAAATTGTGAAGTTCATCTTCCTTCTATTGAACCCAAGGTTTTTTGGACTAAAATGCATTTATTTTCCAAATTTAGGACTAATTTGTAATTTTAACAATTTTCCAATATTTTTCAAAATTACAATTTGACCTAAAATTGTTTTTATAATTTTCATTTATTCCTCAAATATTATGGTTCAAGGACATTTCTGTAAATTTTGAAATTATTCGGGGGCATTTTATAATTTTTGCAAAAATTTATAAAATTCATATTCATCCCTTTCATAAAACTACAAAGTTTTGATACAAATTTTGGTTGAATTAGGTAAATCATGAGTTTGACCCAACCCAATCCAATTTTAGTAGGTCAATTTTGGACTAAACCCATTATTTAAATGAATTGAGTTTGGGTTGTTTAAAATGATAATTGGGTTGGATTGAATTAATTTTTGCCACCCCTAATAAAGAGTGATAATTAGCGATTTGGGACGGTTCTGTAAAGCAACCGATAATAATAAGGAATAAAAAGAAAGCAATAAGAAGCAAGAAACTGATATTGGGCACATGTAATTACTACTTTGAGACACATAATCATATATAATCAATGAATGGTTGCTGGTTGTTGACACCCATGGCCAGAAAATGGAGATGAGAGTGCTGTACGTAATAATGGGGCGAGGAATTAAGAGGAAGGCTAAACAACACAACGGACAGTCACAATAACTCACTATGCAGTGTGCACATGCACATTATGCAGTTGTTTTATTTTTTTTGGTAAATCACATGGACTTGTTTAATTTCCTTCTCTAGTCTAAACCACTTTTTCCTCCATATGCCATCGTCAACATGTTACTCATACGGATTCAATTGTTATTTGGTGGTCACCACTCACCACATATTTAAACTACAGACCACCCCACATTAATACTATACTGGTCCCCTATATCTCAGATTCACATTTAATTTACTCATTATTGTGCGTGGAAATATGGAATATATTATAGTAGATAGAGAGAGAGGCATATATATCTTTTGAATTTCGAACTTGTCTACTTCAATATCATAGCACCATGCTCAGCACATATATTCCACGTCACTGTATCTATGTGGGGTGAAGCAACACGTGACAATTATTGCCATTTCCTGCAGCCGGAATGAATTGAATAAGCTGTTATGTTATTATTATATCAATATTTTTTTTCATTTTTAGCATTTATTCAATTTTATATTTAAAATTTTTGTTATGATTTTATTTAAATATTAATGACATTTTTCCTCAAGTATTGATATATAATGTAAAATTAANCTGCCAGAAGAAAAGATCCCATTGAAGCGGCTAATCCTATACATACTGTCTCTACAGCTGGTTTCACAAATCGCATAGTATCATAAAGAGCTATTCCGGGCACTATCCATCCGCCCGGAGAATTTAGAAACAAATACAGATCTTTGTTTTCATCCTCTAGAGTGAAATATAGCATAAGGCCAATAAGTTGATTCGATATGTCACTATCAACCCCTTGGCCTAAAAAAAGTATTCTTTCTCGATAAAGTCGGTTGATTAGGATCAAATTTGATCTCTTAGGAGCCGTACATGCACCTTTTGATGCATACGGTTCACCAAAAATCGCGAAAAAGAATCAATGTGTAGATTTCAACCCTCTTTCTTTTTTCATAGCAGACTTTTTCGAACTTCTAACGAAAGGTCTTTTTCTTACATTTTTCAAGAAAGACGACTTTTGACCCATTTATCTATATTAATCTAATTTATCTATATTCTATATTATAAAAAAAAATAATGTATTAAACACTTATTGAACTAACTTCTCATTGATGTATTGTTTTCATCGAGATAGAATCCAAATCGCGATGTAATTTTCTTGTTTCTGAATGGGCTTCTTCAATTCTTTTAGGTTTCTGTTCTACTCCGAG
Organism: Chamaecrista fasciculata; assembly: GCA_003254925.1. Lineage (NCBI taxonomy): Eukaryota > Viridiplantae > Streptophyta > Magnoliopsida > Fabales > Fabaceae > Chamaecrista > Chamaecrista fasciculata. The sequence goes on along the minus strand of QANZ01044946.1, from coordinate 36,386 downwards.
TAAAGATCTACCCGATTTGAATTTGCACATATAGCACAAATACTCCAATACCACGTCTTTTTGCTACGACTTCTTTTTTTTCTTGCATTTTTTTCATGTTTGAAATAGGAATCGTAGATATATTGCCAATTGGGTTTTTTTCTAAACAGAGCCTGGATGCTTCATTTTATTGGTCCAACCAAGCCAACCATAAATTATTGTAAATTGATAATATTAATCTGGATACCTCCCCAAAAAATAGATCTAATTACACTTCATTACACTTCACGCTCCAAATTTTTATTGATTCAATCAATCTTTTTTGGGTAAAAGAGAGGATATCTCGATCGGGGGAGAGAACGGGGAAATCCCATATGACCCAATATATCTGACAAGTCGCACTATACGTCGAAACCATTAAAAGAACGCCCAATAACTTATTGGGCATTGTACGAAGTATTTGAAATACGTATTGGGATCTAATTTAATATCTATTCATGTCAGCATTTTGTATAGAGGTTATTAAATATTTATTGCACAAATCTTGAGATAAAAAAAGTAAATTCAAAGACTAAAAACTAGTGTGCTATAGCTATAGTATTTTTTTGTAAATTTTCCCTACCAATTTAAAGATTAAAAATTATATTTTCTCATATTTTTATTTCTGAAAATCTATATTTGGAATAACTTTTGTTTAAAGGAAAAATCCTTAGCTTGTAGACAACAATATTGTTGAGAATAAATGTGAATGTAATATAATATAATCTTTAAAGTTTCAAGTTCCCCATAATGGGGAGAGATTCCGCGGAACATACAAAGTTAAAGCAGTTTTCCAGGATGGGTCATACACGTAAGTGTCAAGTTAGTTTTGAGAAATTATTATTTTTATTAAATTAAGAGGAAGAGGTAGCAGCTTATACAACAGTACACTCATCCATATCCATCCGATCCGCACTACATGTAACATGTATATATATATGTCCATACAACAAACAAGCCCCACCCTGTGTAAGTAATTAACCTCTCATCTCGAGTAAGATTTTTTTAGCTTTAGAGAGGCAGATAATATATTATGGAGGGAATAAAGCACACAAGTGTTGAAGTGAACGGCATCAAAATGCATGTTGCTGAAAAAGGGGAAGGCCCAGTGGTGTTATTCTTGCACGGCTTCCCTGAGCTATGGTACTCATGGCGGCACCAGATCGTGTCTCTGGGGTCCCGGGGTTACCGAGCGGTGGCGCCGGACCTTCGCGGCTTCGGGGACACGGAGTCGCCGTCGTTGGTGTCTTCGTACACGGCGTTCCACATTGTTGGTGACCTCATCGCACTCATGGACTCCATGAATGTGGAAAAGGCCTTTGTGGTGGGTCATGATTGGGGAGCCATTATAGGGTGGTATTTGTGCATGTTTCGCCCAGACAGAATCAAAGCCTATGTGTGTCTTTCTGTGCCTTTCTGTTTCCTCCGTAGAAACCCCAAAGACAAAGTCAAAACCGTGGATGCCATGCGTGTTTCATACGGAGATGACTATTACATATGTAGGTTTCAGGAAGTGGGAAAAATGGAGGCTGACATGGCAAAAGTTGGCACCAAATTTGTCATCAAGAACATTCTCACCACTCGCAAAACAGGACCTCCTCTCTTGCCTAAAGGAGAGTATGGCAATGGCTTCAATCACCACATGCCTTACACTCCCCCCTCTTGGCTTTCTGAACAAGACATCGCTTATTATGTTTCTAAATTTGAAAAATCTGGCTTCACTGGCCCCTTGAACTACTATCGAAATCTCAACCCGTATGTATATATAGTTATTTCATTTGATTATTCATGTATTAATTAATATGCAGGTTTAATTTGATTAATTAATTGCAGGAATTGGGAACTGACAGCACCGTGGACTGGAGTAAAGATTAGAGTGCCAGTGAAATTCATAACGGGTGAGCTAGACGTGGTGTATACTTCTATGGGGATGAAGGATTATATCAATGGAGGTGGTTTCAAGGAAGATGTGCCTAATTTGGAGGAAGTGATTGTGCAGAAAGGAATAGGTCACTATAACAACCAAGAAGCACCTGACGAAATTAGTAATCACATTTACGACTTCTTCAACAAATTCTGATCTCATGCTTTCCCTGTTTTTTTGTATTCTCACCGCTTCACTCTTGTCCTTAATTAGTTCTCTTCAGTTATACATGTGATGTCATTCTCTATCTGTGCCAATCCTAGCTAGTTTGTTTATTTCTAGTTTTATTCTCATTTTCAATTCCTATAGGCTTTTTTTTTTGTTTTGTTTTCTTCGCGTATGCCTTTCAATTGAATGGGTAGCCTTTTGCCTTTTCGTGTATGCCTTTTGAATTGAAAGGATTAATGGATAGCCATTGAATAGCCAACTACTAGTTTTTGTTTTGTTGAGATGTCGCTCTCTTATTGGAAATTAAAAGATAGCATGTGATTTGACCCAAAACAAACTTACTTTATTTATACTTTTATTTTATTTTATTTTTGCTTCTTCTTGCCAATTCGAACCCATGGCTTCTTGATTAGAGAATATAACTCCAACCAAAGAGCCAAAGGTCTTTTAGGCTTTATACTTTTATTAAAAAGTCTATATTTTGTTGTTTTTTTGGTTGCTATTTAACGCAACAATATTCAACTTTGATCAATATCAAATGTAATAATAAATAATAAAATCAAAAGCAAATTTGTCTTTAATTTTTTGTATGAAGAATTTTATAAGAAAGGTTAAATTCTTTTACATTGTATATAATGAAAGTTTTTAAAAATACATAAATTGAAGCTAAAATACTTTTACCAGCATTTAGAAAAGTACAATCAAACTTTGCATTGGCTGGCACGGATATTCAATTATATTTTGAGTTCCTTTATCAAGTTATAGTAAACGAAAAATATCCTTGAATTAATAAGTGTGAACAATTTTGGGTCAAATATTCAAATTGATTCTAAATGTATACTTCTAAATTTCTTTTGGTCCTAATTATTTCAAAAACTTCATCATATTGGTCACAAATATTTCTATTGAGTTTTATTTCGGTCTCAATTTATTCAATGTAGTCATATTTTCTCGTTTCAAATTCAAATGTAATAAGTCTAGAGCTAAAAGTTGTTTTTGACAATTATTTTTTCTATTAAGTATGAGTCATCGGTAAGTAGGGTTAAATCGTGCTAGTTCCAAAAGTAGGCAACTTGTTTCACTTTATTTATTCATATCTCTCTCGTTTTACATTCGAATGCGATGAGTTGAGAGCTACAAGTAATTAACTAGTCTTTCTTTTTTTTCTCGTTTAGTTGGAACCATTAGCAAATAAAGTCAAATTGAGTTCGAAATGGGGGTTCGGAAAAAAAAAATTGGTTTCAAACCCACTTTCAAATATCATATTACCTCTTTGTTGACGATTTCAAATGGATAATAAAAAAAATCATTAAGATGAACTTGTAGTTTCAAATCCATCACATTCAAATTTGAAACAAGTTAAGAGAAATATAATTAACTTCGCTTATTTGATAGTGAATCGAGCGGCTCACTTTTGAAATCTGATTTGACTTTATTTATTAACGACTCGAACATGAAACAAGAGAGGTATAGTTCAATATTTTAGTCTAAAATGAAACTCAATGAAAATATTTAAGACCAATATGAAACCTTTAAAACATTTATGACCAAAATGAACTTAATAGTACATATTTAAGACCAATTTGAACGTTCAATCAAAATTTTAAAATTAGATTATATTTGTTATATGACAGTTTATAAATTAAATCATCTACGAAACGTTTTTTAAAAAAAAACATAAACTATACATATTCAAAAGTTTAATTTAATTAGATTACTTATTCTCTCATTTATTTTTTTTATCAGCTAGAATTGAAAAATGTATCTTGTCTCTTTATTTTTTGTCTAGCATTGAATCTTATTTATTTTTGGTAAAAAATCATATTTATTTCAAAATATAATTGTAGCTATGTCAATTTCCAAATGTCACCATCATATGCCTATGAAATATCACAGAATATTCCAGCCGTTCCAGACGAACTGAACAAATATTCTATTTTTAAGGTTATTACTAAAAAAAAACTTATTTACTTGTTAGCTAAATCGCTCTTTTTTTTTAATTAAAGATCTGACAGATAATATGGTTTATTGATAAAACTATTTTAATAAATTACTATGGGTTACTTTTATCGCTTAGATAAACTTTTTTTCTGTCAAAAGAATCAAATGATGCAAACTAATTTTGAAATCTACCTAAATGATAAATCACGGTTCGTCCATTGTCATTACATTTAAATCAACCAAGCACGTCCATGTCACACATACAGCTGTTTTTGAAATTTATCAACCACCACATATGTCATCTAACCGGCAGTGGATAGCTTTAAATATTACGCTGAATTTATTGATAAAAAACTAGCTCTGAATTTTTATTAAGTTATAATGAGCTATTTGATTTGTTGTTATTTTAAAATTTTGTAAATGATTTAATTATTCAATACAATGTCATAATAAATTATTTTAAGTTTTTAACAATTTATTAATTCATTTGTTAACATATCATTTATCCTAAACAATCTGAAAACATATTCATTATATCATTTACCTTTTTCATCATTGAATTTATGGGGCTGTGGTTTAGAAATTGTTAGGCAAGTGTAGATCAAAATATTTTTGTTGTTGACTTTTTTTTTTTAAAAAAAATAGCACGTGGTATGAGTGTTTTAAAATTTTATTACGTATGATATGACAAAAAGAAAATATTATGACAGGTATATGCTATAAAGATAAGAGTTTTAAAATTTTATTACATAATTGTGAGCATAGTCAGTATAAAGATAAGAGTATAAGACCCCGCGATGACTTTTGGAATGGATTTCTCAACGCCTGCCGTCTGAAACGAAGTAAACAAATATTTTATAACTAACTTTATTCTTTATTTTTTTTAATATATTAACAAACTTTATTCTTTAGTAGCTAAAGAACTCTTGTTTTTTGAGAAAAAAAATCTCTCTTATTTTATGTTTTTTATTTCTTTTCTCTGAAATAGTACTCTATAATAAATTACTATTCCGTATATTTTAATTGAAATTTTAAAATTATTGAGAAGTATTTAATAAAAACAACACGTGTTTTTCTTAATAAAAATCAAAATAGGTAATATTAAAACTAGATTATTAATTATAATTTTATACATAGAAAAATAGATAAATAATTCCTTTTGTGAGAAGTATTTATTTTTGCATGCATTAATGAGTTCAGGCCAAAAAAGAAATACATTAATGAGCTTTTAAGAGCTTTTGTATTTGGTGCTGACAACTTAAAGTGCCACTCAAATTTCAACCCTCTCCTATAAGTTTATTGGTGTAATATAAAGGGAGGTGGTTTCAACAATTAGATATTTATGTTAAAACATTACTCAAATAATACATAACTAATAAATTATTACTTTTTTGTTAATACCAAGAAACTTTAACTTTTGTCGTAATTTAATTACCAAAAAAAAATTGTCCTAATTGGTGCCAGTAATTAGATAGAAAAAGTGCGGAAAATCTGATTACATTAATGAGTGTTATCAAGAGCTCTTGCCTGTGTATTTTGTGATAAGAACTTAAAGGGCCGTTCAGCCGTCTCGTATAAATTGATTGGTGCCTCATTCAGAAACCACATCACAGCAAAAACAAAGAAAGATGGAAGGAATAGTGCACAGAACGGTGGAAGTAAACGGCATCAAAATGCATGTAGCAGAGAAAGGAGAAGGACCTGTCGTTTTGTTCCTTCATGGCTTCCCTGAGCTCTGGTACTCTTGGCGCCACCAGATTCTCTCTCTCAGCTCTCGCGGTTATCGCGCCGTCGCGCCGGATCTCCGAGGCTACGGCGACACCGAAGCTCCGGCGGCGATCAATAGCTACACGTGCTTTCATATCGTCGGCGACCTCGTTGCTCTGATCGACTCTCTTGGCGTCGATCAAGTGTTCCTTGTGGCTCATGATTGGGGAGCCATCATCGGTTGGTTTCTATGCATGTTTCGCCCTGAAAAAATCAAGGCCTATGTTTGCCTCAGTGTGCCTCTCTTGGCTAGGAACCCTAAAATCAGGACCGTTGATGGCATGCGAGCTTTGTACGGTGACGATTACTACATCTGCAGATTCCAGGTCCTTCTATTATATTCTTTTTGCTTTCTCATTTTACCCACTGATTGTATCAGAATCCGTATTCCGTATCTTCAACCTAACTACTTAATTTAATTGTATTTGTCGGCCTTTTTCTTGTGATTAGTACTTTTCTTTCTCGATTTTTGCCTAAAATGGATTAATATTCTTGTTCGGTGAGAATTTAATAGCGGTTATAGGGCTGGTTCTGTTTGTTGGGAATCTTCCCCGTTATGGCACTCACGACTCGAGGATGCAGGTAACTAGAGAAAAAGGGTGTTGACTATTTAAAGCACTGTTAGGGATAAAAGAAATTGATGGCTTGAGAATTGAGATGGACTGAGATTGACTTTAGATTAAAGTAGCTTATATTGAGTTTCCAGGAGAGGGTCAAATTTGAACCAAAAAAAGAAAGGAGAGGATCAATTTGTATTAAGTATTAACAATAATAAACATGAAACAAAATTGTTTGTTGATTGCTCTGCTCTGGCACCTTTGGTTATACCTCTCAACACTTGAGCGCATTTTTTCATTATTTTAGCTGTTCCAATTCATCAGTATGCATAAACGTTCCATTAAGTTAAATTATACTTAATACACATTTGGTAAATGATGGGATCATTGGGTTGAAATGTGACAGGAACCAGGGAAGGCAGAAGCTGAGATGGCCAAAATTGGTACTGAACAAGTATTGAAGCATATCCTTACAACACGCAATACTGGTCCCCCAGTGCTTCCAAAAGATGGAATCGGACACGACCCAAGTGGAAATGCTCAACAGCCATTGCCCTCTTGGCTCTCAGAAGAAGATCTTGCTTATTATACTTCCAAGTTTGACAAGTCTGGCTTCACTGGAGGCTTGAACTACTATAGAAATCTCAACCTGTATGTTCATAACTTCATATTCATTTTTTAGGTTTACTTCTATGCTTTCAGTTATGAATTGTTGAGACCATTGTTGTATGTGTATGAATATGTATTGCAGGAATTGGGAGCTGACAGCACCATGGCAAGGAGTGAAAGTGAATGTACCAGTGAAGTTCATAACAGGGGAATTGGACATGGTGTACACTACGCCAATGATCATGCAGTATATAAATGGAGGAGGATTCAAGAACGATGTGCCGAATTTGGAGGAAGTGATTGTGCAGGAAGGAGTGGGCCACTTCAACAATCAAGAAGCAGCTGCGGATATTAGCACTCACATTTACGACTTCATCACCAAGTTCTGAATCTGATCCCATCCACCCTCTGTTTCCTATGTTATTACTTTTTTGTTGAATAATTTGATCACCATATAGGATATGTTGAATTGGTGTTTTGCAAACTTGATTGTTTATGGAAATGTTTTCTATTTTTATTTTATGTGTTCATTTCTGAAATTTTATTTTTATTTTTAAATTTTCAATATTTAAAAAATATGTTTGTTTTATAAAATTAAAAAATCGTTTTCATTTATATTTAAATTATGTTAATTTGAATAACGTTAATTTTTATATGCTTTTAAGTTTGATTATTACTAAATAATGATACTGAAAACGTTTTTTCACGTTTTTTATTTTTAGCTTGTTTCAAAAAATATTTTCAAAAAACATTTATAAAAAAATTATACAAAATACGTTTTTAGTCATTTTTTTTTCTATAAAAATAAAAATAGAAAACAGTACAACGAAAGTGACTCATTATGGAAACATTGTCATTTTATCTTCAATGTTGATCTTTCCGTAAACTGGAAGCCCAGAGTGAGATTCAACAAATTCATGTACATCGTTTAGGTGTTTTTGAACTTAATCAGCATTGTACGGCGACCTACGAGAGGGCAGTCTCAGTGATACTGGTTATAAGGCTCTGAGAATTGAGATGACCTTAAAAATAGTGTCGAATCCATTAAGATGTCGTTAATAAAATTATCAAATAATAGCAGTATATTGGTGTTTTTATAAAAGAAATCACAGCAATCATTCAAAAATAAATTCTTTAAAAATATTGTCAATTCTGATTTGGGTGCAATTATTAAATAAATAGTGTAAATTACATTTTGGTACCTTCTATAAATTTAGAAGTTAAATTACAGCAATCATTCAAAAATAAATTCTTTAAAAACAGTATATTTTAATTATTTAAAAATTAATTTATTTACTCAATATAAATTCAGAAGTTAAATTATTATTTTTAATTTAAATAAAATTAAAAAAACAATGAGACCCTTATATTTCTTTCTCTTCTTTTTTTCTCTTAAAACTGCATCCATTAAAATTACATTTCTTGGAATCAGATTCTGAAAATCTGAATACATTAATGAGCTTTCAAGAGTTTCGGCTTCGGTACTGAGAACTCAAAGTGCCATTCAAATTTCAACACTCTCCTATAAGTTTTTTGGTGTAATATAAATGGAGGTGGTTTCGACAATTAAGAAGTAACTATTAATTAGATATTTATGTTAAAAAATTAATCTTAGAATGAAATTGAGTGATTATATTTTTAACTCAAATAAAATATAATTGATGATTTGATGAATGATAACAGATCAAGTCTAATAGAAATGACAACAGAGAAGTAAAGGAAAAATGAACTCTGCAATGTATTACTATCAATGGAAAACAAATACAGAAAAAGCAATTCCTCTATTCGAGTGAGAGGCCACTCCACAAAGATCACGAAAATCTCACCAAATCCATATCTGCCTATTACCCAAATGCTACCCAGCTATAACCAGAAACCACAACCAATTTCATAACAGAATCCACGTGACTTCCACATCCACGTCAAGCAGTAACAAACCCATCTAACCACCCTGGCGGTCTACGTGTCCTCTTTGCTGGAAGAATCCTACTAACTGAATCCTCAGCTACAACAGACCCAACAGATCCGTTTCCAACTTCCTTCCCAATTTGGACTTCCTCCTGAACCTCTACTGGCTGACCCATATCAATACTCCCCGCTTCAAAAACAACCTTGTCCTCAAGGTTGAGATCAGGAAACAAAGCTTGAACATCTGCAAAGACTTCCCAAGTAGCTTCCTCCCGCGGTAAGCCAGCCCATTCAACTAACACCTGTTTCTGCAGTCCATCCTCAGTAGAAACTTCCCGTTGCCCCACCAAAGCCATTGGATACGTAGTAAACGGCTCCAAATACTCAGGCAATGCACGAGTCTCCGAAGGAGGAGTCCCCTGAAAAGCTTTTAATAGAGAAACATGAAAGACATTATGAATTTTACTACCTTCCGGCAACTGCAACTTGTAAGCAACCATACCAATACGCTCCAGAATCTGATAAGGACCATAAAAACGCTTTGCCAACTTTTGATTCAATCTCTTGGCCACAGATTTCTGTCGGTAAGGTTGAAACTTCAACCAAACCCAATCACCCACTTCAAAACTAACATCCTTGCGCCTAGCATCAGCTGTCTTCTTCATTTGCTCCTGAGCATGACGTAAATTGGCCACCAATAGGACACGTAAATCCTCACGATGCTTGACTAAGTCAGCTACTGCAGCTACTGTGATAGGCTCAGGTAAAGCCGCAGGAATAATGTGAGGATTGAAGCCATACAAAGCCTCAAAAGGAGTCATACCCGAAGCCGAATGATAAGAAGCATTATACCACAATTCAGCCCATGCCAAAAATTGAGACCACATATGCGGCTGATCACAAGCAAAACATCTGAGATATTGCTCCACACACCTATTTACCACCTCAGTTTGACCATCAGATTGAGGATGGTAAGCTGTAGTATAATGAAGCTGCACTCCACTATGCTTCATTAATTGCTTCCAGAAAATACTCATGAAAAGCGAATCCCGGTCCGACACAATATGACGAGGAAACCCATGCAACTTCACCACATACTTGATAAATTCAGCAGCCACCGAACTTGCAGTAAAATGAGGTTTCAAAGGCACAAAATGAGCTCCTTTTGTCAATCGATCAACAACCACCAAAATAGCAGTAAAGCCATTTGAAACTGGAAGTGCTACAATGAAATCCATTGACAACTCATCCCAAGGACGCAGCGGAATTGGCAAAGGTTGAAGCAAACCTTGAGGTCGCTGAGTTGAATACTTAGCTTGCTGACATACTTGACATTGCTTAATAAAATCCTGCACCATTGGTCTAATATTTTTCCAATAAAAAAGCTCTGCAATCGCTCTGTAAGTCTTCGTTACACCACCATGACCACCAGCTGGAGATGAATGAAAATAATCCAGAATTTTCTGCTGTAACGATCGAATAGCAGGTACCCACAGTCTATCACAATAAAAAACTAACCCATCACGCACCGTATACTCCGACGTCAACTCTCCATCATCAAACTGTTTTCGCAAAGCCTTCATTTCCTCATTCTCAGTATGAGCAAGGCGCAATTCATCAAAAATGAGATGATGTGCACCCGAAAACATAAAGCACTGCTCAGATTCTACAGTCAGCCCCTCATCATCAACACGGGACAAGGCGTCCGCTACCTGATTCGTTTTCCCAGCTCGATACACCACTGTAAACTGGAATCCCATCAATTTAGCAACATAATACTGCTGCTCCGGAGTCTGAACCACCTGAAACATAAGTTCCCGCAGACTTTTGTGATCGGTTTTAATAATAAAATGCCGTCCCAACAAATAATGCCGCCACTTAAGAACAGATTGCGTGACTGCATATAACTCCCGTACATAAGCTGATGCAACTGCCAAGTGAGAAGTCAGTTTCTTACTAAAATAAGCAAGAGGATGACCATCCTGAGACAATACAGCACCAACACCTTTATTTGAAGCATCAGTTTCCACAACGAAAACTTTATTAAAATTAGGCAGCGCCAACACAGGAGTCTCAGTCATAAGTGTCTTCAAGGAGTCAAAAGCATCTTGTGCATCCTGTGACCACTGAAACTGATTTTTTTTTAATAAATCAGTCAAAGGATAGGCTACCTGCGCATAATGCCTCACAAACTTCCTATAATAACCTGTCAATCCAAGAAAACCACGCAGCTGTTTAACCGTAGTTGGACGAGGCCATTCTATCATCGCTTTAATCTTCTGTTGATCGACCGCAATGCCCTCTCTACTCACCACATGACCCAAATAATCAATACTTGTCTGACAAAAACTACACTTGGATAACTTGGCAAAAAACACATTCTCCACTAAAACATTCAAAACTGCCCGCAAATGTCCCACATGCTCCTCCAAAGTTTTACTATATACCAGAATGTCATCAAAAAATACTGTCACAAACTTCCGCAAGAATGGTTTAAAAATGCGATTCATAGCATACTGAAATGTAGCTGGCGCATTTGTAAGGCCAAAAGGCATGACAACAAATTCATAATGCCCAAGATGAGTTCTAAAAGCAGTCTTATGTATATCAGCCTCTCGCATACGAATTTGATGATATCCCGCACGTAAATCCAACTTAGAAAAATAAGCGGACCCTTGCAACTCATCCATAATCTCATCGATTGTTGGTATGGGAAACTTATCTTTCACCGTAGCCTCATTTAAAGCTCGATAATCCACACAAAATCGCCAAGTCCCATCCTTCTTTTTTACCAATAAAACCGGCGAAGAAAAAGAACTTTGACTATCACGAACGACTCCGGTCCTCAACATTTCATCCACTAAACGTTCAATCTCTTCTTTTTGAAATTGTGGATATCGGTAAGGACGAACATTCACAGGTCCGTGACCGGGCAGCAACTCAATGACATGTTCCACACCACGTTGTGGTGGTAACTCAGTAGGCTCTCGAAACACCTGCACAAAATCTTCCAGTACAGATTGAATACATGCAGGAACTTTCTCATTACACGGGGTAAGTTGTTCAGCAGTGGAAACACACTGTAGAGCAAAAATACCAGCTACATTATCATGAGAAATCGACTTCTGTAACAACTTATGACTCAATGGCTCAGGATTGATCAAAGAATCCCCCTGAAACTGAACACGTCGACCATCTAACATGAAAGAGATCATCATTTTCTTAAAATTGGCAACAATATTTCCCAAATCAGCCAACCATTGAATGCCCAGCACAATATCACAGCCAGTCACTTCTAAAACATACAAATCAGCTACAATTGTCGTATCTTGCACCACCAAGGAAACCTGCTCACACTTTTTATCACACACAAGTTTTTCACCACCCCCAGTCACAACACGAAATTCCTTCACAGGCACCATCTTCATATGCAACCTCTTCACCACACTTGCTTTGATGAAATTAAAAGAACTACCACTATCAATCAAAATACGCAGCGGCTCCTTCTTAAAGAATCCTGTAACCCTCAATGTTTTAGGATGATAATCACCTTCTATCGCATTCAAACTTATGGCTGGAGTTAGACTCATTAATTCATTCGAAACTTCCACAAACTCCTCTTCATCCTCAGAATCGCCATGCAATAATGCATGCAATTCCTCCTGACCTATCAACAAATTAAAAGCTGCCTGACAACGGTGATTCCGACTATACTTCGCATCACAGTAATAGCATAAACCTTTCTCTCTTTTCTCTTTTAATTCAGCTGCGATCAATTTCTTAAAGGCTGTCTCCTTACTCACAACGGAAGTTTCATTAGTAGCTTTACTAACCACTCCACTCTTACCAGTAGATACAGCATCATTGGATACACCAAGACTACCCCCCGAAGAAACAGTAACAGGATTAAAATTGCTTCCCCCCTTAGAATACGTATTATATCGCGAATATGAAGAACGGTTAAGTGCTTGTACCTTAGCATACTTCCGTTCATGCAATTTCGCGATTGCTACTGCAGCCTGCAAATTAGCCGGTTGAGCCAAAAGAACATCACATTGCAAATGTTCTTGCAATCCTTCAATGAAAAAACTCACATAAAACTCTTCTGCTAATCCTTTAATCTGCATCGCCACTCCTTCAAATGCAGCGTAATACTCTGCCACTGTCCCAGTTTGAACAACTCGCTTCAAAGCAGCCTTCGGATCATCGTAAACTGTCCGTCCAAAACGTAACAACAAAGCATTCATAAACTCAGGCCATGTATAATGAATATCATTCTCAACTAACCACTGATACCACTTAAATGCAGCGCCTCCCATATGCAGAGAAGAAATCCGAATACGCTGATTCAACGGCGTCGCATACAGCTCAAAAAATTCTTTAATCTTAAAAATCCAATCCTCTACATCAGTTCCATCAAACCGCGGCACTTCGACCTTCAAATTCCGACCTGGAAAATAGCTATTACCTCCGTCAGTCACCTCTGTTTTACGATCACATCTGGTCGCCATCTCCGAAGAACCACCGATCTCAACCTTAGCTTTTCCACGCACCGATTGTAAAATTAAAGACTCAACACGAGCCATCTGCTCACTGAAAACACTCATCTTAGTTTCCACGACGGCATGCGATTTCTGAAACTCCTCACGCAATTCCACCATCTGTCCCTCTAACTTGCTCTGAGCCTCACGTAATGCAGCAGTCGACGTCTCCAATTGATCAATCCGAGTTCCACCAGTCATCAGTGAAAGCACCAATGATAACAGATCAAGTCTAATAGAAATGACAACAGAGAAGTAAAGGAAAAATGAACTCTGCAATGTATTACTATCAATGGAAAACAAATACAGAAAAAGCAATTCCTCTATTCGAGTGAGAGGCCACTCCACAAAGATCACGAAAATCTCACCAAATCCATATCTGCCTATTACCCAAATGCTACCCAGCTATAACCAGAAACCACAACCAATTTCATAACAGAATCCACGTGACTTCCACATCCACGTCAAGCAGTAACAAACCCATCTAACCACCCTGGCGGTCTACGTGTCCTCTTTGCTGGAAGAATCCTACTAACTGAATCCTCAGCTACAACAGACCCAACAGATCCGTTTCCAACTTCCTTCCCAATTTGGACTTCCTCCTGAACCTCTACTGGCTGACCCATATCAGAAACTTATTAATATGAGCCGATCAAAATTTTGCCAGTTGTTTATTTCAAATTAATAATACATAACTAATAAAGTTTTACTTTTTTGTTAGGCAAAAACACGTATTTTGTCCTCAAACTTTATACATGCTGTCAATTTCGTCCCTAATTTTTTATATTTTGATCAATTTTATCCTTTACTTTTATTTTAGCCAAATATTAACAATAGAATCTATATAGCTAACGATATATAATGTAAAATTAATAAGAAAAGAAATTCAAATCCTAACTCAGATTGAAAAATAAAATGTAATTTATCGTTTATTTATTAAAAGAAGTTAGTCAAAGGATAAAATTGACAAAAATATGAAAGATCAGAGACGAAATTGATAGAAAAAAAATTGATAGTTGGTATAAAATTTAGGAACGAAATTAGTACATTTTTTTTGTATTACCAAGAAACTTTAACTTTTGTCATAATTTACCAAAAAAAAATCTTTCGTTAAGATTGGTGCCAGAAATTAGATAGAAAAGGTGCAGAAAATCTGAATACATTAAGCCATTGGATCCACTGCAATAAAATTTTCTGAAGTGAGCCTGTGAGACATACCTTCTAAAACTCACAATTTCATTAAAGTGTGAGTTTAATTAAACTGTGAGTTTTAGGAAGTATGTCTAGAAGCTCACTTCAAAAATCTTACTGGGTCCATCATCGTACATTAATGAGCTATCAAGTGCTTTTGCCTTTGTATTTAGTATTTAGTGATAAGATAAGAGCTTGAAGGGCCCGTTCAATCGTCTCGTATAAATTGATTGGTGCCTCACACAGAAACCACATCACATCAAAAAGAAAGAAAGATGGAAGGGATAGTGCACAGAACGGTGGAAGTGAACGGCATCAAAATGCATGTGGCAGAGAAAGGAGAAGGCCCTGTGGTTTTGTTCCTCCATGGCTTCCCTGAGCTCTGGTACTCTTGGCGCCACCAGATTCTTTCTCTCAGCTCTCGCGGCTATCGCGCCGTCGCGCCGGATCTCCGAGGCTACGGCGACACCGAAGCTCCGGCGGCGATCAATAGCTACACGTGCTTTCATATCGTCGGCGACCTCGTTGCTCTGATCGACTCTCTTGGCATCGATCAAGTGTTCCTTGTGGCTCATGATTGGGGAGCCATCATCGGTTGGTTTCTATGCATGTTTCGCCCTGAAAAAATCAAGGCCTATGTTTGCCTCAGTGTGCCTCTCTTGCCTAGAAACCCTAAAATCAGCACCGTTGATAGCATGCGAGCCTTGTACGGAGACGATTACTACATCTGCCGTTTCCAGGTCCATCCTCCAAATTAAATTAATCATTCTTCCTTCCTTCTTAATTAATTAATTAATTCATTCTCTTATTCTGATTTTTGGATTTGATTTTGACAGGAACCAGGGAAGATGGAAGCAGAGCTTGCTCGCGTTGGCACATCGTACTTTATCAAGAACATCCTGACCACACGGAAAACCGGTCCGCCTATCTTCCCAAAAGGAGAGTATGGAACCGGGTTCAACCCGGATACACCAAACGAATTGCCCCCTTGGCTCACACAACAAGATCTTGATTACTACGTTTCCAAATTCCACAAAACCGGCTTCACTGGAGGCTTGAACTATTACAGAAATATGGACCGGTACCTTCCTATATATTATTTTATTTTTATTTCATGGTGTACCACAATCTATGTTACAAGATCCTATATATGTATAGGTTTGAAGTAATTGATAATTTGTAATTGGTTGATGGTGAATGAATTGCAGAAATTGGGAACTGACTGCACCATGGAGTGGAGTGAGAATCAGCAATCCAGTGAGATTCATTACGGGTGACCTTGACATTGTGTACACTACCCATGGGATTAAGGAATATATCCATAGTGAAGCATTCAAGAAAGACGTGCCCAATTTGGAGGAGGTATTTGTGCAGAAAGGAGTGGCTCATTTTAATAACCAAGAAGCTGCACAACACACCAGCGATCTCATTTACGATTTCCTTCAAAAGTTCTAGTCAATCATCTCTGTTTTCTGTTACCATATCATATGTATTACTTATTATTATATAAATCATTAATAAATTACTTTTTTATTTATGATATTATTCGACTCAATCACTAGTTTGATCAGTTGAATTGATCATTCTATAACTTAATAGTTTGATAAGTTCAATGACCATTTTTTTTTTGAATATTTCTAACAGGCGATTTACTAATGATTTAAGTTTTGCCGTTATGGAAACATTGTCATTTTATCTTTAATCTTGATCTATAAGTCCCTAATTAAGAGAGGGATGCAATGATTAAAAAATTATTGTGGCCCGGCCGCCAATTGGAAAAAAAGGCCGACGAAAACATTGGTAAAATACTCGTGACAGGGATGATAAAATATCCATAATTTAGGTAATTCAGCGGATCTACTATCCAAACATTTAGTCAAACAACGATAGCATCTCATACCTTAAGGCCATTATGATAAACTTCTAAAAAAGAAATTTATTTATAATTTTTCTTTTTAAAAAAACAATTTAACTAAAGCACTAAAAATTTTTTATTTGGAAATTATAATATTATCGTACTTATAATCATAAAAGTTATTACAAAATTAATAAAATTGATAAAAAAAAATTCCACATGTAAGTGAAAATTCCAAACTTAAACTTCTTAAGAAAATTCCAAAATACTTTTTAACTTCTACATTTTTTAAAAGAAAAAATTTAGCAAAACAAGTTTCTAAGTGTATACAATTACTTTTCCTTTTTAATTAAAAAAGTGCTCTCTGATTTAAAGAAAACCTATCCAACAAGCCCAGACTAATTAATCACTTCAAATATAAGGAAGTGAAAGCATAATTTTTTAGATAAATACTCCACAACTAAATAAAATATAATTTATCTTCCGCACTGTAGCAAAAAGTTGAATTCCGAACGTCGCAGACAAACTGCGAAAAAAACAGATTAGCTATAATAATCTCAAACCCTAAATCCTCTGCTGTTCCTCCTTCCTCTAGCTTTCTCGAACTTCCTTCCCTTAGATCGCACATAAGGCTTGGTGTTGCTGTGTGGCACGCCAGGAGCACGACCAAAATGCTTCACAGCTTCACGAGAATTCTTTGGACCCCTAAGAAGTACCTATTCCATGAATTAACACAAGATGATAGA
Source organism: Chamaecrista fasciculata (assembly GCA_003254925.1). Lineage (NCBI taxonomy): Eukaryota > Viridiplantae > Streptophyta > Magnoliopsida > Fabales > Fabaceae > Chamaecrista > Chamaecrista fasciculata. The sequence goes on along the minus strand of QANZ01044946.1, from coordinate 19,161 downwards.
TAAGACAAACGGTTAAAGATTATACTAAAATAACATTTTTCATATCAGTTATAAGATTTATAAACAAAAATAGACACGTGCAAAACAAGTTCAGCAAATGAAAGGCCTAAGATGATGTTCGCCATACTAGAAATAGTGTAATAATGAAGTGTAAGCCAAATACATTGGAGATCATCTCCACGGATGAAGGAGAAGCCTCAAGCAGAATGGATCTCAACTTAATTTACGCACAGATAAAATCCTGAGAATCATTAGTCTAAAACTAGGTTCCAGGAAGAACTAAGTGCGACCTTGCCTCTTAAAAGAGGAAAAAGCAACAAGTTCAGCAAATAAAAGGCCATCGTGATGTTAAAACATACCGTGTTCTGTCCCAGAGGAGCCCTAAGGGCAAGCTGATCAAAAGTCAAGCACTCACCACCGGCCTTTTCAATTCTAGCTCGTGCTGTCTCTGTGAACCTGAGTGCTGTAACTTTAATTGGTGGAACTTCATGGGATCTTATATCATCAGTGACAGTACCCACAATCACAGCAATCTTGTCTTCCTATACAGAGACATATCAGCAAATAGTTAACATAAACTACCATATATATCAAATCAATTAGTTTATAAGATAGAGAAAACAAACCTTTCCATTCATAAACTTTATCAGCCTTGACAACGAAAGCGGAGGCTTGTTAACCTTGCTCATGAACAACCGCTTGAGTATCACAGCATTGAAACTACTACCAGTTCTCCGAACAAGGAACCGATAAAGCTGATAATTTAACAACTAATCAGACTAATACAATGTATATAACAAGGAAATGACATGAACACTTGCATTCAAGCATGGATCTATAGACACGAGAGAAAATTATGGATCTGAAGCCACTAAAAGATGACTATGAAAAACTAGAGCACACTTCTACATGGAAGGTTCAAGTTCCACATATAACAAGAAAGGGTACAGGCTCCCTCAGTTTAATAAAACGTAAGCATTAATCATGTAACATCAGTATTAGCATGGTTCAAGAAAGGCATCATCGGGAACCTTTACGAGACTAAAATTTCCCCCAACAAGAACAATATGCGCAAGAGAGCTTTCCAAATAACACTTTGAGTAAAAAAAACATCAATTAACATTTACAGGATCTAAAATAACATAATCCAAAGAAGGCCTATGAAAACGTTAGCATCCTATCAGAATCTAAATTAATTTACTGCATTTTGCACCAAATAAAAAACCTTAAAACTGTATGATTTTACCAAATTGCAGTCAGAAAAGAAATAAATCTTTAACATAAAAAAATGATTTTGTTGTAAGGTGTTCCAGGCTCAGACAAATGTGGAATAACTTATTCCTCGACCTTCGAATGATGAAGGCCTCATAATGAGCTGGGATCACATTTATCATCATCGTCACCGTACAGTATCACAAAAACCCACTAGAATGACACGAACGGATTTATCATATTCAAGAACTGGATTATCAATTTCTATATGATCCTGAAGAGTACAAAGTAAAAATTACAGTCAATAATAATAAGGCCAAGACGGACCTTGACCAAAAGCTTGAGGTAGATATCATTGGACTTGGGTGCAGTCCTTTTGGTCTTTTTGCTCTTACCACCAGCCTTAAGATCGATGCCCTGTGTATCAAAAAGAAAAAGGAACAAAGGTATGAAATGGAAGAAGAAGCATAACTAAGAAAGGTGGAAATCACAGAGAGAAGGAGAACGAACCATTGCGACTTTTGGGGAAGACGAGCTCCGTGTGGCGTCTGGTGTCTTCTTCTTCTTCGAGTGCCGAAATATAAAAGAGGAAGGAGAACCCTAAAAGCTTAGGGTTTTGGTGTTGCCATGGATCTGGGCCGCTTTTAACAATGCCCTAGTCCACTATGCCTCCATACCTTACTATTGGGCTCCAATCAGTGCAACTATTCGCTAAACATAAAATTTTGATATTTCTCTTTGCCCAAGTTTTCCGTAAAGCTTCATATTTAATATTTAATTATTTATATTACTGAAGGCTGATGCTTTTAAATATTATTATTAATAATGGACAAAACTTATATCAAGTTCCTTATATACTTGCTATCAAGTTCTTCAATCGATATTTGACATGTGACAAAAATTTTATACATGACCAATCATGATAGAGAGAAAATATTAAACACCACTTTTTGCATGACCAAATGTAATTAAAACTTGTGATTGAAGGAACTTGATAGCAAGGATATCAACAACTTGATATAAGTTTTTTTCATTAATAATATCCAACCATTTATGAATCAACATGCATTTAGAAAATTTTTATGATTCTATAAGTTTTGTCGTCTTTTTATCAAAAAATTGTAATCTATTTCCAAAATTATTGTATGATTATCATATGCTTCACGTCAATGATAATTATTTTTTGGGGGCCGGGGGAATTACTGCATTCGTAATATTTTCTTATGTCAGTATCTCTCTATGATGCCTCTCTTTGGACCAAATAAAGGCAATCCTTTTGTTTTTTATTCTCTCTCTACCTCTCTTTTTTTTTTTTCTTTCTCACAAACATTTGTTAATTAGAGACAATTCTTCCTAAATAAAATAATTTACTTGCGTGAAGATGATGCTCTAAAAAAATGTAATGTAGACTAAGAATGTTAAAGAGTGCTTTTATTTTATGACTTTTATAAATAGAATTAAAATATAAAGACGTGATAATTATGATAGATAGAGATAGTATAGATATTTTAAAATTATATAGAGAAATAAAAAAATAAATTGTTAAAAAATAATTAAAATTTATGCTGATTAAATTTTGTTAAATGATAATTTTAGATGTTTTATTCAAAATATAGACCTCGTGGAGAATGATGCTAAAGTAAAGAGTAATACTAGATATTTTTTTTCCCCTACACAGCACAACATAATATCATTTTTCCGAACCACTAGTACCAGCTCAATCTTGTAGCTTCCACCAAGTTTCCACAAAATTCAAGACTCTTCCATTACAACTTCCACAAAATCACCAAAGCTTTGCGTGTGTCAGCGCACAGAAAAAACGTATTTAGAAAGCTACATGAGATCTATAAGTGCCTAATAAAGAGAGATCTGTGCAATAAAATCCGATTTTGTTTGTGTTTACATGGGTATAATAAAAGGAATCACCAAATGTGTGCATGATTCCTATGTCTGGATCAACGTCCAGAAAACTTGAACGCAGTCTTGTTTATACAAAGATAATTTAGATCACTCTGTTGCACAGTTAGCGTTGCCATGGCCATTTAAACATCATCAATCAAGCCGCTCCATCTATAAAGCAGTACAGAAAAGGGATAAAGATAGTTCAGACTTCATACTTGAGAAAAAAGTGATAGGATTTATAACTACATTAAATAACTACGACTATTATTTGAAATCATAATTGACAAAGATAATAATCAGAATGAAAAAATGCACTGCCATACCTTCCAAAGACCATCATTGAGGTAATGCAAGTTGTCGACCCCAATTCCCTTGTTAATTGATTTTCTGAAAAATGAACAAGTCAATTTCTAGAGTATGGAAACAGCAAGAAAACTAAAACTCTAAATAAGACACCACTTCTCCTTATTTCTGCGTGATTCTTTGAAATTTATTCTATAATCACAACCAAATGCTGGAGTCAAGAATGATAAATGCAATCAGGCCAAAAAAAAAAAGAATGATAAATGCAACTTTGTATTTTAGTGATAGTAGAGCTCATATTCCGGCTTATATTGTCTAGACTCGAGTCATCTACAAGCCTCGATCGTTCATGAGCCAGGGCTCTGAAAACTAGTTGTGTGACAGGCTAACAACTATCACAAAAGTCAAATTTCTATAACTAACTCTACTTCAACGGTTGACATCTATTTTCATTTGATTGCACATGTAAAGGTGTTATTTGATAATAACAAATGGAAAAATGGTTTATTTATATCAAATTCTTCTCTTGAAGTTTACGGTTTACCAATGTCAGGCAGAGAGCCCCAAAAAGAACAGTAGAGACTACATTTCTGCATACACTTATTTATTTCATATCACATTTTGGTTTGGCCAAAAGAAGAGTATGAAAAATTTCTTACATGTCTTTTGCGGACATTTTTGTAAAGCCAATAGCAAGGGCATGCTGTTTCCCTTCGGCCATGATTGCCTGAGATCAGACAGACATGTAATGTGATAAAGTCAACAAATATTCATTGGATAACACTCATGCATAACAATATAAAACAAACTAGAGAGGCATTGTGGCAGTACCACAGGGCTTTCTGCCTCCACTTCCTCGTCCAAAACACCCCCAGGAGATGTGAGACCAGGACACATTATGTTAGCACCCGCTAAGACAAATTTTATTGCACCACGGTCAACTTGTAATTTCTTCATTATATTTGGAACTGTAAATCAATTTACAAAATATATATATAAGAAGGAAAAGAATGTATATATGTGAGTTTATATAGCCAAGGTTATTGCTTCACAAATGCTTTTGGTTAAAGCATCGAAAGTCAAATGATAACCGAAAAATTACTAACCAATACCTGCATTTAAATACAAGGTTAGATGAGTTAAGTTAGGCAGAGTGAGAGAACGGTGGTTATTTTCCACAATCCCTCCCCCTGCTCTCCCTCCATAAAAACCCATTTCCTTATGTCCTTTTTTTAATCTAAACTTAAGCAGAAATACTATAATACCACAAACAAATTATCTCAGGACAAAAGGGTGTTGGGATACAAATAAGAGGAAAACTTTATCAAGAGAACAATGGAATCTAAGAAATAATCAACCATAAAACTTATGATCTTCCCCAAATTCACTTCCCCGATGGTCAGAATAACTGCATTCTCTAGCTGATCAGAGTAGCTCATTCCCACCACATAATAAGACAATAGCAAAAGTCAATCTGGAACACTCTCTCTTACATCCAACAAGACAACCCCCTGTTACCACATCAATAGTCACTCCCCTCTTCTGGCTAGACTAGAACTTGAAAACACACCTTTCAATCTCATCACAATGATTGAGAGCACGAAGCATGAAAGGGCATGTAAAGAACCTAGATTAATTGCACATGAGTTGTGGCAGTCATCAAATCAGTCAGAAGCTGTTTCACTTCACAACCTTTGGAATAAATGTATAGTTGGAGAAACCAACCAATTTTCCATTGTTGCCATTGTGATTTAAGCTCAGTACACAAGTTTCTGGAAGAATAATGAAATCTAGTTTGGTTCTAGCATATGTGTATTAGATGGCGCCCCTTGGCAAAAGAAACAGCACTTTTACAATGTAAAAATGTGAAGAAAGAAAGACTTTACACTGATGGAGGAGTCGCAAGGTGGGCATGTATGGTCCATCACGGACACTGAAAAACAAAGGCACATTGTTCACGAGGACCAGATTCAGATGGTTCTGACTACAAGAAAAAGTAAAAAGCAATTAATCAGAAGCCATACGAGTTGTGAAAGGGGAGAGGTGGGTTAGGGGAAGATACCAAAAAAATAAGCAACATAGTCACAAACCATTTAGCAACTATTAGAGGCGACTTCTTTGGAAGTATATCATCTAACACTGGTTCAAGTCCTGGGTACTGCAGTTGAGTGAGGGTCAGCTCAATGTAAAAGATAGTAATTTTGTCCACCATACAGAAAATGCACAGTTTCAAATTTGTCTAGTCAAGGTTCAAAATGATTACAAACAAAAGTAACATCACCTCTTCTGCAATACTTTGACGTATTTTTCGTTGAACAGATGCCTTCACTTGGTTTTGTGCAGACACATCTTCTGATGAGAACCTGAAAGATTACATGTGTGAATATTTAGATAAGGAGAAATTTAGTGAAAACTTATATATAATAAACAGTAAGCATCATGCCCATCAAATAAAGCATCAATTGACAAATCATCAGGAAAAATTAGAGCACCATGACTTTAAGTATAGCATATCTGCGGGAGTGTAGGAACAAGGACAATAAAAATAAGAAAATTACGACTATTCAAACAACATTTTAAACTTCTAGTGAAAGATGGGATCTCATGAACTATGCTCATTTCCCTTTAGTTATAATTGGTTACCCATCATAGCTTAATAGCTTATCCATCCATACAAATAACTGAACAAGTGATAGATATAGCCTAAAATTGAAACCTGAACATACTTCTCAACCTCCGAAGGGAAAAATTTTAAGCACGGTATACGATATTAACAATGCAATGAGCCTTTGCTGCAGGTGCAGATCTCTATACATAGGTCTCGGATCAAAGGAACAATGAGTAGCATATCTATAAGCAAAGTGAGAAAGAAGAAAACCCAGGGGCAATATATCCAGCAAAACACGAATTACTGCTAACACATAATCCTCCACAAGAACCAATTGCATAATATCACCCAACACAAGATGGTCCAATTGTGTTAAAACCATATAAACATGCTGCTATACTTCCATGGCAACAAGTTAGGAAACTTCAAACATACAAAAGCACAGTCATATAAACTAAAAATCCCCCACGGTATCACTAAAAGAACACCTGGGGAAAAAAAAAACATCGCGAAGAGAAGCAGAGAGAGAGGAAGAAATAGCATACTTTTTGAACATCTTTGTCAGGAAGCAGAAATGAAACTGTAAGGCGTTTCCTGAATGAGAGAAGAAAAGCCCGAATATTAAATCGGATGTTTTAGGTACGAATAATGGAAGTTTGTAAATCAGAGTGAAAACGAAGGTGGCGATGAACGGTGAGTGAATAATCGAGATGCATCCGCAACTGCACTCTCTCTTCTCACCGGTGCACCAGAGTCCGCGTTGAGAGTAAGCCTCGCTTTCGCTACTTCACTGGGCCAAACAACAATTTTGCCCTTTCATTGATCCATTACTCAAATTATCTTCATCTGCATTATTGGGCTTAATAAATTGATAACCTTTCTCCATTGACGTTCTGTATAAAATAATTGGGCCCTTTGATATCTACTACCTTCTGGATAAGGCGGGCCCAGTAAAAAAGACAAGGTATACTATATAATCGGTTAAAGGTTCATTTTGGCCCTAAATATATGCCTTAATGTTCATTTTGGTCCATTATGTTTCAACATGTTCAAATTGGTCCTAAATATTTGTAAAATGTTTCATTTTTGTCCCAAGTTATTGAATATGGCTATCACACTTTGCACTTCCGTGACCTGACTCAAATGGAAATTACTCCAACCCAATAGGCTATAGCAACGTAGCCGACAGTGATTAATTCTCGTATAAGAGGATTCAACTGAGTCAACACGTGTTTTGCTGCCATTAATTATTATCTGAAAAAACATAAAAGAGAAACAGAAAGAGGAGTACAAGAAAGGTGACGTGGAACATACATGAGAGACGCGGTTTTGTCAAAGTTGAAAATTGCCACAAAGGCACCAACGCAATGCAAACTATCACTTTTTCGTTTTTCTGGTTAATCTCCGCCGTTTCCGCTACTCCTTCGTACAACGCTAAAATGCGCCGGCTTATTATTATCATTATTATCGTTATTAATTTAATTAATGTTTTTTATGCTGTTGCTCGTGTTAATCCGTTGTTGCCAGAGCTAGCGATGGAAGGAAGACTAAAATATTTTTCTTCCACTCTGATTTGCCTTTTGATGGGGCCAATCACAAGTAGCCACGTAGGCGTGGCATTGACATTCTTACGCGCCATTAAGCCCCCGCTTTTGAAGGTTTCAACAACCTTCACAATATGATTTTTGCGATTAGAATTGCAATTTGGAAAAAGGAAAAATGAGAGTTGAATGAAAGTAGGAATTGACAGACAAAAAGAAGTGGGAACCCAACTCAACCCAACCCATAATTGATTAATATGAAATTATGCATGAATTCCACCATATTCATATTTACATATCACATTAATGAATATATCTCGTCCTATGGAATTGAGTTGAATTGAATTGAATTTCTCTCGTCCATCTATTCTATCCCTTGCTATTATTTAACAAGTATATAGCTCGCTTGGGTTGGGTTGACCCTCTCTTTTTCTTTATTTATCTTCCTCCTTCTCAACTTTTTGGGGTCAATTTATTTGACCCTTCCATTCCATTCCGGAATTTCGCTATTCATCATCTCCTGCGAAGGAATTGAAGGAGGAAGCCATTGGAATTGAATTGAAACACAAAGATGATGACGATGACAATGGAGGGAATGATGGACAAGACCGTACTCGATGATATCATACGCAGGCTTCTCGACGGCAGAGACGGCAAACAGGTCAAGCTTTCCGAGTCGGAGATCCGTCAACTCTCCGTCAACGCTCGCCAAATCTTCCTCTCTCAGCCCATTCTCCTCGAGCTCCATGCTCCTATCCACATCGCCGGTCCGATTCTACAATTTCGCTTTCCATTTTTATCTTTTTTATAGATTAGGGTTTTTTCTTTCTCTTTTTTGAATCTCTGCCCTTCTCACATGTTCTTCAAGTGATTTGACAAAATTATCATGTGGATGTGTTGACGGCTCAATCAATCATGTGAATTTTGATATCACGGAGCAAGATTTAGTCTCCTTTGCGAACTTCTCTGCACCTAGGTTTTCTAATTTTCTTCAAAATCGTTTTTGTAAGGAAATCCCTACAAGATTTGAAAAGTTGCAAAAAGGAATGAGAAATACCTAGAATTGCAGTTTCAACGTGCTTCTGGTTCCCTGTCTATGAAATTTATGTAACCATTTGCAATATTTGGGTGAAGGAATATAGGAACCACGTGATATATATTTTGGAGCTGCATATGCATATGCCATTGTAGCCATATATATGAATCACGTTTCTAATATTGGAGCTGTGTGTTGCAGGTGATATCCATGGACAATACCAAGACTTACTGAGGCTGTTTGATTATGGTGGATACCCTCCGAATGCGAACTATTTATTTCTGGGGGATTATGTGGACAGAGGAAAGCAAAGCTTGGAGACAATTTGTTTGCTTTTGGCGTACAAAATAAGGTATCCTGACAACGTGCATCTGTTAAGAGGGAACCATGAAGACGCCAAGATAAACAGGATATACGGGTTTTACGATGAATGCAAGAGGAGGTTCAATGTGAGGCTATGGAAGATATTCACGGACTGTTTTAACTGTCTACCTGTAGCTGCATTGGTTGATGACAAGATAATATGTATGCATGGTGGGTTGTCTCCAGAATTACAAAAATTGGATCAAATAAGAGAAATTCAGAGGCCTACTGAAATTCCGGATAATGGTCTCCTATGTGATCTTCTGTGGTCGGATCCTGATTCTAACATTGAAGGCTGGGCAGAGAGTGACCGAGGTGTTTCAAGTAATTTTGGTGCCGATGTTGTCACTCAGTTTTTGGATAAAAATGACCTTGATCTCATTTGCCGAGGTCATCAGGTATACATACATACATACATACATACATACATACATACATACATAATCCCTATCCTAATAACCAGTTTCATCGAGTAATGTAATAATTCCTTGTTCATAATTAATCTCTTTATTCTCTCTGCAAATTTATTCCATGTTATAGGTGGTGGAGGATGGATATGAATTTTTCGCCAAACGAAGATTAGTCACAATATTCTCTGCTCCAAACTATGGTGGGGAGTTTGATAATGCTGGGGCATTGTTGAGTGTTGATGAAGCTCTTGTATGTTCATTCAGGATCGTTAAACCGGCTGATAGAGGAACTGGTTCATCAAAGTTGAATCTTAAGAAGGTACAATTATAATTATATATACATTATCAACAAGGAGCTGTAAATGATTTGGAATTGTTTTTATATGGATTATGGAAATGTGGTGGCTCATGCAAGTTTTGTTTTCATTTTTGACAGCCACCCAAGATTGGAAAGTCCTAGTCATGTGGGAAGGAGTTTGGATTCAAATAAGAATGTAGCACAAGTATGGTTGTAATTGTATTTGTACTATAGGGTGCGTCCAGTCCAGCAATCCCCAAGTGGGACACTTTTGAGTTTGGTGAAGGAGAGCCTTCCCCAGCTTCGTGAATTGAAGATCGACAGGAAACTATATTGTAAACTAAAACCCCTCCACTATTCAGCATTCAGCATTATTGGTGACATTATACACCATTTTGTCACTTTTGTTTGGCAAATTAACATGTAGTTTATGAGAGCAAAGCAAACACAGATTTCCTTGTTTCCAAACCTCTACACTTCTATTCCATTTACCTTCTTAATCACTGCTCCGCACAATTCTTCTTCGCAACATCATTACTAACTTTGAAGAGAAAACACAAAATAAAAGTTTTTTAAATGTATAGTACCCAAAAAAAAAGTTTTAAATGTCTACTTTCAAGTACTTCAATATAACTCTTAAATAAAAATGTAACAAGTAAATAATCCTTGTACCAAAACATAGGATTGATCGTGCTACGTTCTAAAATCAAAAGACTAGGGGATATGTTTAGATCCACATAATTAACATAACGTGACTAGTAGCTGTTTCTTATTTCTGTAGCAGGTTAGTTAATGCAGGATCACTCAATTGTTGGGAACTACTGAATAGGGATATAAAAGGATTTAAAGAAGTTAAAAGAGGGTGAGAACTGCGAGGTGGTCTACTTGCATTAACAGAAGCCTGTTTTTTTAAACCAAACTGAGAACACGAGGAACCATGCTATAACTCTCATCTAATCAACTTCTACTCTTTTTATTTTTTTTCTCTCTGTCTACTAAATAAGATCTGTAAAGAAAAAAGTTAGCTATCTCACAAACAGAAAGAATGGAGATAGACGTAAACTACCAAGGCGTGTATTTATCTTAATTTTATTATAAAAACAAGATCAAGATTCACCTATAAAATAGCACAAATATGTTTATCCAACATACAAAGAAACACTCATCTTACAAATCTTTTTCTACTTTCTTGAACACTAGAACTAGAAGGCCGTTGCTCCATCATCCTGCCTTCCAGTTTTCTTGCTGTTCGTCTTATAGCTGCAAGCTTCTGGCGTTGGTTATGGCTCTGTCTTTTGCTGCATATGGTCAGCAATATGAATGTGTCAATAGAAAATAGGAACCGTTCCAACTATAAGGATAAAATAACAATCTTTCATTGAATGGGCAATACAGTGTTACCAACAAATTAATGAAATTAAAACGAAAAAAAAATACGAATTGTCAGATTTATACAACTTGGTACAATGTTCTAAGAAAATAGAGAGAACCAAAAGGATAAAATGGGATTGAAGCAATAAAATCAAATAAAAATGGGTGGAAACCATGAAAATTAGCTCCAAAAAAGCCACACCACAATTCTTGAATTTAGCACTCTTTACATGCTTAGCCATGCAAAAATTTATAGCTACTTATTTACAGGAAGCAAAGAAGACAATATTGAATATTCTGACCTTATAAACACCAATCCTGCAGTTAGAACCATCCCTCCTATAGCCCAAGAAATTCTTTCACTAAAAGACATTTGCTTCACCCATTGTGGGAAATCTTCAAACACCCTCAAACTGTCACCTCTCTGAGTCACCTCAAGATTTGAACCCTTCCACGAATCAGCAACCGAATCCAAACTAGCTATATCACCATAGCAAGATGTTTCTTGAGAACTAATATATACGTTATCAAATGGTTTCACCCGAAAACCTGCAGCAAGACAAAGATCTGTACCATTGGAGACCCATTCAGCAGCCCTACCACATACAAAGTCATTTACTCCACAAGGTGCAACAATCTGGGTCAAATCAATCCAGAAAATGGGTTTTGTCAAGCTTTTGTAACAATACATATCCAAAATCTCAGTTTCAGCTATTAGAAACACAAATATATATATATGTTCACTTTGACCCATCGAATTAGTCAATGCAGGTGATTTCAAACCCTTTAAACCCAAATCACCTCTCCTCTTTTGCTAGCATATAGAGGATTCAAACTTATCTCCATGATCTTATGAGAAAATTAAGCCACATACCTGTGTTTTCACATCCATAGAGAAGTAAGCATTTGAGCATGCCGCATAAATTCTGTCACAGAAAGACGCACAAATAAGAGGAGGTCCAGGTTGAGTACCAACTCGCGGGTCACATATGGAACATTCCAATAGTTCCCATAAGTGCAAGCACTCCTGGCTGGCTTCTCCAGTAGATGCAAGCTTCCTTACAGAGAGCAGAGCAGGATGTGTCTGTGTTATGTCACAGCAAGTCTTTTTGCGAAAAACCCTGCAAAGGGTCAAATCTTTGGGTCCCTTTTTGGGAGGCTTCCTCTCTGATTTGAAGGGAGGAAAACGACCACCTTGAGAAACGCATACTCCATTTGATTTAGCTGTATTCAAATAAGAAAGGGACTATAACTCGCAAATACAAATAATATTCCATTCAAAACTTACTAGACATTGTAGTAAGAAGTTATCCAAGGCCCGTAATATCAGTTCATAAGTGTTACAACTGCAACAATATTCACATACTCTAACCAAATGTGTGCCCGTTTGGGCTTCAGCCTTGAAGCTAGAAGAATGTAAAGTCAAGATGAGTAGCCTAGACATTAGTAAACTAAACAGCATATCCATGTATAAGTGTCTGTGATATATAGACAAACAGAGAGGCCATGTAGGGTAAGTACATATGTGTACCTTGAATGATATGGTTTCAGATAGGCTATATTTGTTTATGCCAACAGATCTTGGCTTTGTCATTAAATCATATAATATAGCAGGTCGCATTTGGAGTATTCACTAATTTATCACTGTATTTATCAAAAGCTAAAGCAATTATTCTTTCCATTAAGAAGCCATTTTTAGTCTATACAAGGACAAGAAGTAGTTATGAGAAGGAAATACTTCATATTTTAAAAGATGGAACCGTCAAGTGGCTGCAATATCACCTAGTTGGGCAAGGACAATACAATAACTTCGAGGTTTCAATAGAGCCCAAAAATAACTTTGTTAAATCTGCAAAGAACTCCTACAGACACAAACCTTTGGTCTAATGGAAAATCAAATTCGCGTATATTGCAACAAAAAATAAACAAATCAGAACTGAACCTAGTAATTCGTAACAGCAACTAGTGTTATGCTGGAGCGAGTCTAGCTTTTGAATACTCAAAGAACGCCCTAACGACGATCTAATTACGACCACAATAACACAAATGAAATCGTTATAACTACACTAGACGATCCGCACCATCGAAAGGAACGAATTTGAAGACACACCCAGATCGTTACTAGATTACTACGACATCAAATTTTATATTTCAAATCTCTGCCACACTGTTGTCAACACTATATAGTAATCAACGAACTAAATCTGTAGAAGATAAGATAGAGAATCTCACCGAAAGTGTAAAGAAGGCAAAGATGAAAAAAGAGCAGGAAAATCAGAAATCCATATTTCATGTTGTTCGTTCTGTTCTCGAGTCTCAGGTGCGACTGGAAGTCTGGAACCATGCTGGTAAACCATTGGATTTCACTATTTCATATTTCTCAACACACAAACGGGCTCACTCTGCTACAAGGGAAATGCTCTGTGAGACTCAATAATCAAATTACACAATTGGGTTGGCCCGATTTCTCCTTTTTATGGATGATCCAATGAGATCCTTTTTTGGGGACAATAATTTTTATTTTTATTTTTGCACAGAGGATGAATTTGAAATTTAAAGTTCAAACGTAGTCAGGATGTTCAACTTCTAAATTTAAAAAATATGTATTTCAGAAATTGTTTTCCATGATTCAAACGTGTATTTTTATTCATATTTGTTAATATTTTTAGTCATTATTAGTCTATCAATATAAAACAATGGTCCAATAATAATTTTTTTGGCCTGAAAGATCCAATAATAATCACAGCATGAAGTGAGTTTGTGGATGTGTACAATTTGGGAAATTTTGTTGATAAATATCTCTTAGTTATGAGACATATTAAATGATACAATTATTAAATTTCAAGTGTTTCTAAGTGCGTTAATTATTGTGTATTTGAATGATTTTTTTATGGATTAGAATAANTTTAGTAAAAAAAAGAGTGCGGGCAACAGAGCTGCACCGGGACGACACGAGGGGTACCAACACCCCTAATATCAGCAATTAGCAAGGAAATACAACCAGTAGGGTGATAATTAAAGTTATTGATTCCTAAAGGAAGGGGTATATATTTTTTTTGGGTAATATAAAGTTTATGTGAGTTGGGTCTCAAGGGTTCACTAAGGTCAGAGCAGACCTCTAAGTTCTATGAGCGCTTACAAAGGTACTTACAGATCGCCTACCAACAATACTCTTACATCGGCAGTGGGATTCGAATTAACGATCATGTGAGTTATGAGTCGATTCCTTATCAACTGAATCAACCTTTATTGGCTATTTGAAAATAATTTTTGAACTATCCAAGACAAAAGACCAAATTTGTGATATAATTTGGTACTAATTGATTGAAGCACTGTCAAAGGTTCTGTTATTCATCTGGCGATTGTATCACAATGTCCTTCCTACCATTGCCTCTTTGCAAAAGCATCATTTAATGATTCAGGGAGAGTGTGTTTTCTGTAATCATGAGGATGAAGATCGAGAACATCTTTTTCTACATTGTGATTTCTCCAGAGCTGTTTGGTTTGGAGCGCTCCCGAAAATTCTACATTCTACGTCTTAGGCTTGCAATATTCAGGTTTGGTTGCGGGATCTTCTTGATACGCATGTTATCCAGTCCTCTTCTTCTCTCTCGGCGTCTATTGGGCTGGTGTTTGTTATTCTCCGGGCAATCTAGTTGGCTAGGAATCAACATGTTTTCAAAGGGGTTCCTGTTGATCCTGTTCATACCATCCAGAGCGCGACATCCTTCTGGAATGCTTGTTCTTCTGCGATCAGACAGAAAAATGATCTTTTGTTGGGGCCACAAAAGCAAAGGATAATGATCTCTTGGCCAGTCTGTCAGATCTCTTCTTTGTCAGGTCCCACTATCTTGCTTTTGGATTGCAAAATTAGAAGGGTGGCTACTGTCTATTTTTTGGTTTTTGTGCAGGGAAGGTGTACGTTGCTCGGTAAGAGATCTAATCAAGGCTCTATAAACCGGCACTTATTCGTCAGTACAACCCTTTGGGATATCGTGTTCCATCAGGCGGGCAATTTCAATACTTGGGTCACTCTTGCTTCCAAAAAACCGGGTACACTTCATTATGCCCTGGGAACAACTAGAGCCAATGCCCTCCTCCTTCCTGTCATCATGGATGTTCGGGTCTTGCTACATAACGAGTTTCGGATTGCGAGGCATGAGCTAACTCAGAAGGATTTCTTGTTGGGGATTTCTCACGATAATTTCGAGTCGCGTCTTTAGGACACTGTCCTGAAGAGATATTCCGATATCCCACTGATTAGAAGTCGGCACGCTCACAGGATTAAACGAAATCTTCCTCAATGTCACACAAAGAGGGATACAGAATAGCAGAAGAAAAGTTAGAGACTCTGATACAAAAAAGAGAGGCTGCTGAGTTAGAAACTAGGGTTCCCATGTATATATATAAGGTCTAATAAAATATTTATTTAATTATAATAATTAATAAAATAATGTACCAAAAATAACCTCAACCCTCATATCTCTTTTGTGTAGGCAATGTGGGCTTATTTTACACACCCAATATTAAACTTAGGTCTAACAATCCCCCACATGAGTAAAATAAGAAACCACATTTCTCATGAGTCTCACTCATAGGCATAATCATTGTATCTAGTGTCTTTCCGACTATGAACTAGACCTAGACCAATAACACATAGTACACAGAGTAGTCAGTGAAGCCTGCTTCTATGAACCAACTACTCTTGTTGTATACTAGAGGCATTAAGAGTCCGATTATACCCCCACATTTCTGCTATTAACGACGTTTTTGCGCGTTATAACGGCCTTGCGCGTGCCTGTTTCATAATGAATGCTCTAGAGATTTTGCCAGAATCTCATAGGAGCGGCCCCACTTCACATTCATCGAGGTGATTTCATTAAAGTGTATCTACACTTATACACGATCCCGTAGGAATATGAAATCATTAAGTACCTATGTACAACCCCACAAAAAATGCAGTATAACACTATCACACACCATAGGAAGGGATATATTAATTTAGTGCTACCAGAATTAACAGACGACTTGTTCTTCGCATTGAACTTTATTAATGGGATCACCAATCACGAAGGTTGGGTTGCCATCGTGGTTAATTTTCAAATTGGCCTAAATCTCATTCCCCTTGATGTTTCAGAAATTTGTTTCCTCCCAAGAGGCTTCGCTAACGGATCCGCAAGATTCACACTTGATTTTACATAATCAATTGGGATTACACCATCTTTTAGCAGCTGCCTCACAATATTATGTCTCAATTGAATATGTCTGTTTTTGCCATTAAAGGTCTTATTTTTAGCCGTAGTTATCGCTGATTGGCTATCATAGTGTAATGAAATGGATGGAATTTGTTTGTCACCTAATGGGATATTTGCTAAGAAGTTTTCCAACCACTCAGCCTCAGTTCCAGCCATTTCCAAAGCAACAAACTCAAAATCCCTTAAGGATTTAGTTATAAAGCTTTGCTTGGCTGACATCCATCCATGTGACAACACCACTACCAAACATAAACACATAGCCATTAGTGGATTTTGTCTCATCTGAATTTGAAATCAAGTCATCATCACTGTATCCTTCTAATACAGTGGAAAATCCACTATACAATATACCATAGTTTATGGTACCTCTCAAATATCTTAATCTTACCAAGGCCTCTCAACGTTCATTGTTTGGACAATGAGTATATCTGCTCAATCTACACACAGCATAAGCTATATCAGGCCTGGTATAATTAATTAAATGCAACATACTCTCAATAATCTGTGCATATTTAGATTGAGCCACAAGATCTCCTCTATTTTTCNTCCGAATGAAAATTCGAAGTTTGGATTTGTGAATGTGATTGAGGTTATCTCTGCACCGAAGGATCTTGTGCCTGATACAGCTCAGTATGTGAGTTCCATGAATATAGAGAATTTGATGGATTGAATAAGCAAGCACTTGAAGTTGTGTACAGAGTCAATGTTGGGGGTCTTAAAGTCACTCCATTTAATGATTCCTTACGGAGGACTTGGATTCCTGATGATGAGTTCTTCAAATCCAAATCTGAATCTGAAAGATTATACTTTGGTGGTCGGATCAAGTATCAAATTGGAGGGACTAGCCGTGAAGTTGGACCTGACAATGTGTATAACAGTGCTCGTTTGATCAGAGCGGATTGAGAGAGAGAGATTATTTTTAGGTGTGAAATACTAAAACCCCCAAATTATTTCTTCTTTCTTACATTTTGGTTTTATTATAGAGAAAAAGATCCTTGATGCAAAAAATTTAAACTTTTAGGAGTTAAAAATCAATTTTGTTTTTTTTAACAGAAAAATGGATGGAAACCGTTAGAGGGACCAACTTTGCCAAGTTTTGCATAACTGGGGGACCAATATGGAACGAAAAATAACTGGGGGCCAATTTGGAACACTGAGCATAATTGAGGGACCAAAATAGGACTTTGGCCTTCTAGGAATATGCTGAACTTTCAAAGGAAAAATATTTTCAACAAATTTTTGCATCTTTTATCTCAATAATTATGTTTTGATTCAAAACACCACTTCTTAAAATTAATAATCTATATGCAACTCCATTTTGAGCATAACTAATAAAATCATAAACAACAGTTTTAGAACCCAATTTTCTCTTTTAAAATAGGTAATAAAACTTTAATAAGACACCCCCACACTTTCAAATATTTCAAATTTGATACAAAACCTTTCATACTCATAAGGTATCTTATCAGTCATCCTATGAGAAATTTTAATTTGTAAAACACAATCAGATAACAAAACTTCATCTCGTAGACTATCATAAACACCAAAATAAATAATTAACTAGATATAATTTTTCCATATTAAGATGAACTTGCAGGGAATGACAAAAACGTACATATCTATAATATGTAACCTCCATTGCTGAAAAATCACACAGTGTATATAGCATGGACATTATATATGTTATATAATCCTACTGTATTTTCGTTGCAATTGGTTGCGTTGAAAACACTTAACAAATTGAGTTTATTATAATTGCAGATTCATAATTCATAAACATACACTTGCAATAAGCCACTCCAACTTGCATAAGAGCTTAAAAACCGTAATGAACAAGTTAAATAATATTTTATCAACACTCATAATAAACAGTCTTTGATTACAATAACCCATCCCCACAAAAATATTCTATTTTGTCATTATAATCTTGTCAGATTTAAATGACACTTTAATCAATAGATTTGTTCTCACAATATACAGAACATCATTTAGTTGCAAACTCTTTTCTGTTGTGAGTTTAATCACAACTTTTCCTAGAACCTTAGTAGTTCAGGAATCAACAAAATAGATTTTATTATCCCCTTCTTTTCAAAGGAGGAATGCAATTCTTTATTAGAACAAATGTGTCTTGTAGCACTACAATCTATCACTCATTTTTTTATATCAGATATGAGAAAATCGGAGAGCATTGCAATAATAATTTAATTATTACTGTCATCATCTCTATAAACCAAATTTCCATTTGATTTAAGAGGATTATCACCCTTTTAATAATTTTTCCTAGCTCTCATTAAATATTGCAATCTATGATATTCTTATATATCACACCTATAACAATTATATTTCACGGAATTAGATATAATGGGTTTATAATCAGATTCCTACAATTTTTATCATAAAATAAATCAAACTATCAACATACCTTTTGAAGCCCAAATTAAATTTTTACTGTCACCTGCATACACGTCCAGTTTCACCTCCAAAATTAAAGCCTTTTTAGTATAATTTCAATTCCACATGCGTCTTGCGTCCGCCTCTCACTTAGACACATCACCTTGGTCCCACTCTTTGATCACTTGACTACTACCATGCTTCATTATGAATTTAATTTCAACAATCTGTCCTGTATAAATCCGCCTTCCCTTGTTTTTTTTTGGCCTGAGCCTTCCCTTGTTCACCTTCCCAAACGAACCTTCACTAACGAGCTCAATTAAGTGATAGTCTTCGACGCCCATTCTTTGCACGAAGAACTCGTATCGATTCTGAATTGCGTTTTCTTTATTGGAACTCGCATATATTGCACGAAATATTCTTCCTTGTCCTTCCTTCCTCTCAAGATACTTGCGAATTGAAACTGCCTTC